>OMLC01066274.1:13096-29200 GCA_900302585.1 Regalecus glesne | reverse complement strand
ATAGATATGACAGAATTAGGCATAAAATAGGTAAATGTGAGAGTAGAATCAATCGATCAGGTATAAAAACCAATAATGGTGCTTATATGATCCTTAATCTCAGATACTACACGGGGGGTAATCAGATTGTAGAAACTGTAATATTGCATATTATTTATTACCAAGTCTTATGGACAGAGGAAATAAGCTGTTCCTCAGTCTGCTGGTGCGTGTTTTGACGTTAAATCCCATGTCAGATTCTGTGCATTACTAAACAAGATCAGTGTATCTGATGTAAAAATGTATTTTGTATAAATATTTTATCACAAATTCAATAAGTATTCATTTATTTATCATGATGGAGCATGATGGTTAAGCTTTTGGAAAGGAGGGGTGCCTATCTGAGCACACAGTTCTTCAGCTTAAAATAAGCAATTAAAAAGCAATTTGAACTCCTTTAAACGTCCTAATCTTTGGTTGAGAAGCTAGACAGTCGCAAATTGTCTTTATTGAAAGTCACCATTCGTGTCCACCGTCTCAGGGACAAGAGCAGAGATGACGATCGCCTTGCGTAATAGAGAGATGGGGTCGCAGTTGATGTTTGAAGCATAGCCTCCTAAACCGCCGTGCTGCTGTTGCCCTTTGCCTCTTTAGTCCACAAGGTACGCTCGATTAAAACCCTGCACTGCCGCTCTGACTGCCTCATACTCCAAGTTCTCGTTGCCGCCCACCTTTTTCTCCCACGGGCACTAAAGTGATTGCATTTCAGCTCGGCAGAGTGACGCACGTCCTAACGCTGCACGACATCAACGCTAATGCTAATGGTCGAGAGTAGCACCAATGTGAGATTGTGTCGTCGATTAAGTGCGCTGTGTCGCTTTTGAGATAGACCTGGCCCGTGTAGAGGACCTCGTTTCCATATTCTTGTATCTGTCTGGGATGTATGGATGGATAGTTGACGGAATATCGTCGCTTTTTGAACCCCCCGTCGCGGGGCAGAAGCCCACCGAGTTGCCTGGTAAAGGTGGTCAAGAGGAGTCCGCGGAGTCTCGGCGACGGGAGAATCACACCAGACCGGCTAAACGTAACTACCAGAGGTTAGTTGCTGAATTACCCATCCTTTTATTTCGAAGCTTCCCTTGTCAAATGGGTAACCTTAGTTTTATCCATGTTACCCTCAATGATCTTTCTAGGTGCCATAACAAGCCAACAGGTAACCTAATTAGGGTTAGCTAGCTTAAGTGCAGGTCAGGTTGAGATGTTAAACGGACGTTTTCAGATTTCAATGTGACGACAGTCCATTGTGGCTTTATGTCTTTACTTACATCTGATATTAGATTTTTGGTTCTTGTTGCAGTGTTCACGTCGCAGACAACGTTTGTCAGACCGAGCAGGTGGAAGTGAAAAGACGTAGGCGAGGTGTGTTTACAAAGTTTTCGCGTCACTTCATCCATGCATGCACATCCGAAAGGCAGCGACATGGGATCTAATTGCTCATTTTGGTGGCTTTGTTTTAGATGTAGTTGTCAGCTTTGTGAAGAAGACGGTCGAAGGGGTAGCGTGTCTACTCAGACTAAGAAATCCATTGACACCTAACGGTGAGACGCATGGTCATGAGAAGCCACAGGTTTGTTTTACTTTTCTTATTGACACGCATACAAACGCTCATGTTCCAGCTGCTGCTGCTGCATTGTGAATGATCACATTGACATTTTTTGGTCCTGTTTATATGTTATATAGATCTAACCTTTACTTGCTATTAAATATGTCCACCCGCTAACAAGAACTTTAGAGTCGTTGTGGTGAGATTGGAGCAACATAAGCCTGCGACAAGTCTCACGATAAGGCTTAACTGATTGCCACCTGTGTCGAGAATGTGACAGTATTTTTGAGATGACCATTGGTTCTCTCATAAGGTGGTCAATATTGTGCTCAACACAGTACCATGACAATTTATTATTAGCAATATGGATGTGATGTCTAAAAGAGGGTATAGCCTTTTATTAAGAAGATACGATATTCCTTTATTAGTCCCACAGGGGTAAATGTGCAGCCTTACAGCAGCAAAGAGGAAAGAAAAAAAACAGGGAGGCATAAAATCTAAAGAGGCATAACAATAGGAGTAATATAAACAAGGGGGGCATATTACAAAATATATACAGTAAAAACAGAAAAAATAATCAGGATTTTATCCCTTATTATTATTATTATTATTATTGTCATCATCCCTTTCATTCAGTGTTAAACAAGTCTATCAAGCTCAGAGATGCGTCACCTTGCTGTAGTACAGCCTTTAAGACCATGAACTGATGACCCTTTAGTTTTAATATAATATAACAACTTCATCTTCTATGAAATCCTCTGCTAGTGTTGCGAGACATCGTTTCCACCATCAGAAATTTAGCTTAGCCAAGAGAATGCTTTTTTAATGGCGTATTTAGAGTAGATTAATGTATTAGAGTCCCATTAGGCTGTAGTTTTTCCCGACCCCACAGTATGTCACTTGGCAGCCAGAAAAAAAATATCCATCACTGGCCATCCCAGACACATAGACAAAATAGGGAACAACTACAGGTGTTTTTTTTTAATGTGCTATCCCTGTTGTAGATTAATAGAGATAAGGTTGAAAACCGTTATATGAGAACAAGTCAATTTACATTTGAAATCAGTCAATTTTCCCTCTAACAAACTTTCTATTAATATTCAAACCTGAATAATCTCTCATCCCCCTTTTAGATTCAGCCTATTACCTTGATGGGATTAGATGATTTCCACTCCTCATGTATGTGCTGTTCTGAGTGGAGAATGGGTAAGTATGGACAGCGATGACATCAGAACAGGGGTGTCAACCTCAAATTACCAGAGGGCTACTTGACAGGGGGTCTTATGGAGGAGGGCCGGTGCAATAGGGATTAGGAGAAAATTGACTACATAACCTTTACGTTTTTCTTTATTATTTCACCTTTTTCAGTCTTCGCATGAAAAGCATAGCTTAACTTTGCATAGGCCTTCATATTTAGCCTACTTCTTGCCAGAAACCTGTATTTCTGCTGACACAGGTGAGACACATTTGCTCTCAGTGAGTGGGAAATGGGCACACTGAGGACACTGGAAATGTTCATTGGTCAGACTGAACCTATACTTTGATTTATAAAGTGCATAGTTGAGAAGTTTCTCACAAAGTAAGTATTGCCAAAAAGACACATGACCTGCCTGAACAGTTTGGACATCAGTGGGAATATTTTGGGATACTGTCCAAGCATCTCCTGCTTTCATTGCACCTCTCTGAACTTTGTCTTGCGCTCAGTGTTGTGTTACAAGTCTATGAGCTCAATTTGAAATGTGCTTGGAGCGCTGTCCACATCAAAGGAGCAGAAGTCTGAAAATAACTGGAAAGTGATGCTGCGATGCTGTAGATTTGATTCCATTCATGTATTTATTTGCTTTGTCTGGGCATTTTATCCCTTTATTTGATAGGCTAGTTGAGAGAGAGAGACAAGAAAGGCAGGGGAGAGAGAGAGAGAGGAGCAAAGGGACCTGGTTGGATTTGAACCTGGGCTGCTACGGTAAGGGCTCAGATTTATGTGCTACATGCTCTACCAGGTGGCTCACCGGGATCCCCTGTGTAATTGGAGTGCAATGTGGTTACATAATCTACATTCTCTTCCTCCAGCTTTCTTTGAATCAATCAGGGCTACAGGCACATTTTTTTCTTCCTGTCATTGGCAGGACATGAGTGGAGGAGAGATGCTGGGTATAATGGGAGGACACTGAATATGTTTTGTCGGGCAAAAAGAAAAGGGGAAGATCAAAGAGGAGATATATGGATGAGGTGAGAGAGGAAGTGCAGGTGGCTGGTGTGACAGAAGAAGCAGAGGACAGGAAGAGATGGAGATGGATGATCTGCTGTAGTGACCCCTTACAGAAGTAGCCAAAATATTAGAATTAGATTGGCAGGGTACCATCAGTGATGATTCCAGCCAATTTATTCCAGGGTAGATCAGCACCCTCAATTGCGTTCCACAGCACTTGGGGTATATCTTTGGCTGTTGTCTTTCCCTGAATTGGACAGAAAGGAAAATAAAGCCACTTCACTTGGTAGTTGGATTCTTACAATGAAATTTGGAGCAGTGGGCAACTGAAACATCCCACTCAAGGACACTTCAACATGCTTTCTGAGGAAGCTGGTGATCGAACCACCAATCTTCCAATTACTAGACAACTCGTTCTACCTCCTGAGCTATACCACAGTCGGGGGAAAAAAGATAGTCAGCAGTGTAAGGATGGGTGCTGCCTATGGACTACAACATCCATAACTCCCTGCTCAACTTCACAGGTGATCTCCACCTAGTCTCACCTGAGACCAGGGTAGTTTTGGCTACAGTAACACTGTAGCTGACGACATAGCTTTGGCCATAACAGCACGGCGGACTTGAAATTCACGCTCTCTCACTGTAGATCATGCATGCAAAGCATTTAGAAGAAGAACAGAAGAAGAAAGGACCGTGTGTCTTCGCATTACTACAGGTCATGGTTTTATTGGAAGATAATTTAGTCATGTTCGTCCACTAATCAGCTGTTATGGCTGCTTAACTTTTACTGCAAGCTGTGCAGTTTGCTTTACAGAAGGAGGTGACCCAGATCCCTGTCATTTCTTAAATGTCCACGCGTTCACAACTAAGACTTCTTCAAAATCCTTAAAGGATGGAGTATTGAGGACTTTCAGCTGACAAGATACCAGGATGAACTGTTCCCTGAACCTTTGCGCTGCGTTGTTTGTCGGACAACAGGACACACCACTGGTCACGGTGGACAAGCGATTGCAAATAAGGCTGGTATCTGGACATACATAGTTGGTCTTTATGGTGTATTTACAGAATTTGTTTAATAGTTGGTCTAATTATCCTAGGTGACAGAAGTGTTAGTGGAAATCATTCACGATCTAGATGCACTCTGATTTACGTTGGAAGTATTGCATAGGCTGATTGTTATGTTTTGGGGGGTTTTTGCTTCACTTTTCTTAAATCTTCTCAGGGTTACTTGAATTAATTTTGCTATTCAGTTGCACACACTGAACCAAATCAGGTTTGCTAGAAAGACCAATTAATTACCTTTCTTTTGTTCATGTTCTACTTTGATTTTGTTCACCAAGTTATTTTTCAGGTAGGCTATGCATGTGACCCCTTTGTCTAATCCCCCTTTGTTCTTTTGGCATCATTTCAACACACACGTACACACTTTTCACATCTCCTCACTCGCTCATGTCAGTCTGCCTTGATCATTACATTGCTCCTTGTTATTGAATGGATCTGATTTGTATTTGTTTATAATTAGTGTTGCTCAACATTAGTTGACTTCTTACGATTGCTTGTTCTAATAAGTTGTTTTCATGGAAGTCCCCCTGCCTATTTTATGAAAGTATTTACTGCAACCATTATCTGTCAATCAAAGTACTCTCAACGTTGATTATTCTATCAATGTGTATGGTTCATTATAAATATTGGGCCCCGGAAATTATTGGTTAATACGTTTCTGAGACCGATTCAAAGAGCAATATAAAAACTGAGCTTGTGCTGGATTTTTTTGACTCTTTCCTTTCCCCCAATTTCTTTCTCCCATGCCATTCTTTATTCAGTCTGTGTTCCTCCCATGTCTGATGTTGTATTTGGTATCTGCTTTTCTCTCTATAGATAAAACAGCAGGTGGACCGAATGAGAGGGACAGGAGTGGGAAGAATCCCTTCCAGAGCACCTTGCCTCCTTTTATGAGAAAATACAGGTAAGTACCTTGCTCTTTGAATGTTGCTCTCGGTACTTACCAGCTATACTAGTCAAATTGTCTTGCTGTACAACAGTTTGCCTCCTAATTTTAAGTTTGCTGTCAATCATAACCACTGTTTTTTTTAAAAACTCTTGATGTTTTTCATGTAATACACATTACAACCCTTAATCCAGTGGAGGCCTACCTAGAGGAATACCCGAGAAGGGTAAAGACAGAGATAGACAAAGTTCTTTCCAACTGCTTCCTTCGCGGCCTGCTCTGGGAGTAGGAACCAGTGCAGGTACCACCGTCCCAGATGTAGCATGTCCTGGCCATGGACCGAATCGCTGGTATAAGTCCAGTCTTACTGTAGAAGAGGTAAAATGGATTTAATTTTTGTTTTAACGCTCAAAGTAATGTGATGATACTTTATAATCATGTAGATTCATTCATCAGTCAGTCAACTGCTTGTCTGGAGTCTGGTCACATATCTGCTGGACCCTAGATTATTTTTATCGTTATTATAATTATTACTATTATTGTCTTGATGCATGCTCAATAATCCAGGTAGGGAAATCACAAAAGAGGTGAATCTGTTCAGCTGGATCAGAGGTTCATTTCAGAAACGTTTCGTCACTCACCAGGTGACTTCTTCAGTCTGAGCTGAAGGCAAACATCCCCCCCATGTCACTGAATGTGCAGTTGATCACCCAACTTGCATGTGAAACCAGCCTATTGTTGTGTGGCATCACGGTACTGTTTATAAGGAGGGGGATGTTTGCCTTCAGCTTAGACTGAAGAAGTCACCTGGTGAGTGACGAAACGTTTCTGAAATGAACCTCTGATCCAGCTGAACAGATTCACCTCTTTTGTGATATTACTATTATTATTATTACAAATGCAGATACGTCACTTTTTGGCTGCTATTACCGAGCTGAGTCTGAATCTTTATGGCCCTTGTTGCACATGAAACTTTTTAAAGGTCGGAGTAGCTCAGTTGGTTAGCACCCTTGCTTTGGGAACTGACGAGCCATAGGAAGTGAGTTCAAACCCACTGCAGGGCGTCGGGAAGGCATCCGACCTCAAGTCTCCTAAGCTTCATCTAAGTCAGTGTCCACCCCCACTATGAGAGGACTAATCATGAGGCATAAAATGGGCCTCTCTCTTACATAATTAACTTTTTCACGCTTTGGTTACATTCATGGGTGGTAAGTGGCATTAGGTTTGTGTAGCTAAGCCGCTACAATGAGCACTACCCGCCATTAGGCCACGCATCTGCCGTTATAATGAAGTTTTCGGAGTGATGTGATGTCAAGCGACAGCTATGCTCTGATTGGTTGTTGCTGGAACCTTGTTACATCAATTTGAAGTGGTGCAAAATGTTGAATCTGTTCATCTGGACATATTTGAAATAAAAGTTTCATTACGCAACAAAGTAAGTCACTTTGACGTTTGACTTCACTTACTCAGACTTCAAATCAAGCTATTTTGGGGCTGCAGTGGCTTAGTTGTAGAATGCATGCCTTTAAGGTAAGCCTAGTGGGTTTGCATTCAGCTTTGGGGCATCAGTAAAAAGGTATCCAGCCTTAATACCCCATGCTTGGTATATGTGAGGCATTTGTTGTAAAGTGCATTGGTTGGTCATTAGACTAGAAAAACAATAAGAGAATCACTATGAGTCAATTTATCTTTTTCCTTTGTTACTGACATGTTACTTTTGATACTGAATCTTAGTCTTGAGCAAAATCTCCAATATCAATTCTCCATTTTAGCCTGGTATCTTCCTGATATTCAATACCAGTATTGATGTATCTTCATTCATTATTTAGAAGGGTTTCTTATATTTTATGCAGTCTTTTTCCAATGCTCCATGCTGATCATACTTCAAAACTTGAATTGCCCTGGCTTGGTGTAACTACCGCTAACCACTTGTCATCTGCCTGAATGTGTTTCAAGGCCATAAAACAGAATAATAAAGAGCACTATAGGCGATTGCTGGAGATGGTCACAGAGAAATGTAACAAAAGCCAACCCCTGCCATTCAGTCAAACAAGGCCACAGGGGTGAGTAGATCTCTATGTCAGTCTGATTTGAAAGTAATCAAATTTCACTGAAGTCATTGATAACATCATGCCCCAGTTTGACAATCTAACCACTCCTCTTGAATCCTATTTTTTCCCCTTCTTTTTCCCCTTTCCAACCAGGGTGTCAATTACACAGGGGGATAGTAAAGCTACTGTTCTGGGAAAAGCCTGTGAGTCTGTTATCAGAAAGACAGGACCCATTACAGGTAGAGACTTCAATATAGCATATTCACTGGGGTGCCATGTTGAAATAATATTGTAGGCACTGGAATGGGGGGGCTGCATTGCTTCAAGAAAATTATCTTGGGGAAACATGCAAAAGTCTATTTGAAAAAGTCACAAAATGTTGTTTTCTGGTCGGAACACTGCTTCCTAGTCGGATTTTTGAAGCAAATGTCATTCCAACAAAGCCATTTGGGTGACACTTATGTATAATTTAAAGCACAATCTGTTCCCAGTATTTCACATTTGTCTGGAAAATCTTACAACATTTAAATCAGGTCCACCATGATCCATTTGTATGAAATTTCTCATTCAAAAATATTCTTAAAGTGTGTTTGTACTTTCTAAGAGTAATAATCTTTGGTCACCTCTCTGGTTGCACAGCTACCCCAAGTATGTTTTTGTGGAGAGACATGCCAACAACCAGGTAAATCAAAGACAGGTTGGTGGTTGTATATGTTTATCTTGGTTTGTTTTCTGTTGTCCGCGACCGGATAAGCGGTTGACGATGGATGGATGTTTTCTGTTGCACGTTTAAAGTGTTGTCATGATGGTTCTATCCCCTTTTTATGTTGTGTCCACAGGAGAGGTGACTTATGTTTCAATTATACATTAAATGGGGCTTTTGGAGACAAACGGCCTGTCAGACTCGTAACGGTTGGAATCTTTCTTGCTCTCTCTCATGAATAAGCTATAGATATGAAGTATAATTGTCGACTGTCATTTCTGTTTATTACTCTATTGATACTCTGTTGGGATTAATCTTACATGGAAGTCCCCACTCCCAATAGAAGCAGCAAGCAGAGATGGATCTCTCTACTGAAGTAGCTACACGTCTCAATTTAGTGGACCGAAGAAATCTTGCACTGACCCAACTTGACGCGAATAGTAAACATACAACCCATACATTGCACAGTGAGGAGGACTTTCCTCGACTTACTAAGGTGAGATATGGATTTATGCATGGGCAAGATACGAGTAGGTCCTATGTAAAAGAGACGAATACAATTTAGATTGGCCAGGTGACAATGGTTTGTATGCATGTGTGTAGGACATGGCAGCAGAGGTGAGTCGTGCTTTGGCCCAGAGTAATCCTGATCTTGTCCTAAGTGCGGCATATAAACTACGTATCACACAGAGGGACCTGGCCACACTGCAGGAGGGCAGCTGGCTTAATGATGAGGTATAAAACGGCTACAAGAGGGTTTAGTAGTTGTATCTGATGCCAAGTGTAATCCCTTTGGATTCCAATTCTACTTTTTATCACCACTACTGTGATGTAAAAATTCTAATTTTCATGGTCATGTTACATTCATGAGAATGTCACTCATATGTGCGCAATTTAACTAATTTACTTTGGTAATGATATGTTGTCATCATTTTATGCAGAAAAGTTTATTTAAGGACAGAGGCCACAAATTAGCCTTATATGCAACACGTCTCTATCATGTTATTGTAACCAGTTACAATAACTGTCTGTCCCTGAAAAACTCCTATATATATATAAAATAAAACATTTGTTTTTCTCTAGGTGATCAACTTTTACTTGTCTCTGGTCATGGAAAATTGTACTGGTCAAGCAGGGGGATTAAAAATCTACTCCTTCAGTACCTTTTTCTTCCCTAAGCTGCGTGGTGGAGTTGGGGGACAGGCTGGAGGCCATGCAGCTGTGAAGCGTTGGACCAAGGCCGTGGACCTCTTCCTTTATGACCTTGTACTAGTCCCCCTGCACCTGGGTATCCACTGGGCTATGGCTGTGAGTCGAACTCATTGTTCAGGACCACAATAACATCTTGAGTTTATAATTGTGTTCATATTTTTTATAAAGTGTTCTGTTGTATAGACAAGGCTCTCAGTATTTGTTTTCCTTCTTTCACTTATTCATTCTTTTACCACCCTCTCACCTTCCAGATCATAGATTTCAAATCATGGACAATTAAGTCCTACGACTCTATGGGCCAGAGACATGATGATGTCTGTACCCTTTTACTGTGAGTATACATTGTGCTTCCTTCTTGTATATTGTTTCTGGTCATACTTGGTTACTAGGTGTGATTCTCAAACCTAGTTAGATTTGCATTGGGACCTTGACATATCCCACCATCTTAAAGACTTTTTTGTTTGTTATAAAATGCCCTATTGGATTTTGCATGGTGAGAAAATGACTTTTGCTCCCCAGACACTACTTGAGGGAGGAGCATAATATCAAGAAGGGTCAAGACCTTGACATCTCCAAATGGATTGTTGGCAGCTTGAGACCCAATGTAAGCTCCAGTAAAATCATGTACATGTATATCATCTGGGTTTTATTTAACTTACTAGGTAGATACTAGATTAAAAAAATATTCTCTTTGAATATCTAGGAGATCCCCCAGCAAAAAAATGGCAGTGACTGTGGGGTTTTCACCTGCAAATATGCACACTTTATCTCCAAAGGAAGACCGCTCACATTCAAACAGGTACCTACAATCAAAACAAGCATCTCCATGATAAATGTAAACTTGCTTTCATATGTGACATAAACTTGAAGCTTTATAATCCTGCTTTATACATTAAGCGGATTTGTTTTTTTTCTCCACACTTGAAACACTGATTTGAATCTCTGACTCTTTTTTTTTCTTAGTGCCACATGCCTCTCTTCAGGAAGTTGATGATTTGGGAAATTCTCAACCAGAAGTTGCTATAGAATAACACTACAATCTTCTATCAACCACCCCAAAAAATGAACCCTCTTAATGGGGGCTACAGCCATGTCCAGGATCTAAATTACAGTAATGAAACAAGCAAGACCACGAGTAGGACTTACAATTCTTTCTCTTTGTTTAGACTGTAAAGTCTCACCAGTTCATGTATTTTCCTCTCTGATGGTCTTAATCACATCTGGTAAAAATCTCTGAGTTATAATTAGATAAGTTACTCAGATGTAAGAATATTATATCTTAAGTAGACTTTGGCACTCTGCAAACTTCATTTTGTATTTTGCTCTTTGGATTTTTCTTTTCCTTATTGTTGAAATAGCACCTGAAGTGCCTTCAGTGGATGATTTCCGTTACACTAGACAACTGTAAATGCATTATTTTATTTATTTAATAAAGCTCTTATGTAGCTTATGACTTTGTCTTAAGGGGCTTATTTATGTCCAAATCTAAACAACACTCTTGAGTTAAGCATGACTCTTAAATTACTTAATATCAACTGTTCAAAGTTATGGGGGTTGCAGAAGAGAGGGCAGCCAGAAGGTAGAGAAAAGTGTGAGAAGTGATTTGTGACTGAAGAGTACCAGCTAGAATTAAAGGGATTGTGATATTTCGGGTAATTAAGGTGTTTTTTTGGTGTTCAAAATAATTTTACATCCATATATCAGATCCGGTGGGTTGCTATTTTCACCTTTTTTCTTGGTCATAACCCTGGTAGGGGAGGTGTACAAGATTAAGTGATAAAAGCAAACGTCCAGTTTATAGGTGAACGCGAAATCTGAAGCCCAGCACCACTGAATGATCGAGATGACTCCCTTTTATGGACAACAGCGTAAGAACTGCTTCCTGGACTGCATAGAATAAAGAAATTAAATAAATAAAGCCCCCACAATAACGACCACGCAAAGCAGCCCGTTGAAACGAGAAGTTTTGGAGCTGGAGAGCCCCTGACCATTGGCAAGAGGCTGCACTGAATAGAGAAAGACTGGGACCAACTGAACACAAATGTAGTGTGTACAGCGAAGATAAGGTAAGACTGGCGGAGGACAAGGGGTGAGATTCCGGGGTCTGGTGAATGTCTCCCCCCTCATCACACACCAAGACGCATTCAACGTGACGAGAATGAGTAGATTCGACTCTACTCGAAAATATTTAAGAACTGCCAAGGGAAATATCGTTTTAGCTTACTCCAGATCTGAAGTTACAGTAATAACAAAAAATGACTTGCAAACGATGCTGCCTCAATTAGCTTTGTTGCCTCCCGGCAAGAAGGTCCTAGGTACGAATACCATCCCAGGTCCTTTCTATGTGGAGTTTGAATGTTCTCCCCATGTGAGGCTGGGCTTCCTGCTCCGGTCTCCTCCCATCATCAAAAGGAGATACGAAATAGCTTGACATTATAATTTAGTGCAGTGCATCAAATGATATATTATGATATGATGGTGAAATTATATAAGAAGGGAAGAGGAAAGACAGAACAAAATTGATCAAGCCAATCTGACGGACGTTTGATACGTCAGTTTTCTGTCAGACCAATGAGGACCCTCAAACGTCACAGTACTTCCGGTATGCGTTCTCTCTGCCTTGCTGTTCAAGCAGTGTATTCCACGTAGATAACAGTTTTAACGGTCACAAAGGTAAGGAGTTTGTCCTTCTTTAAGGTTGTAAAGATCATGGACATTTTGAACGGTTAACCGAAAGTGAAGGGGCTGTGACTGGAGTCTAACTAGACAAAATAGCTGTCTAACTAGTAGGAGCTGTGCTTAGAAGCTACATCTAGCTAGCTAGCATGCTGTCAAGCATATGAATGGGATTGCATTAACACACGTTTTCTGTAATGCCTGGTCATCATGTTCTACCTGGCTACATGGCGACCTGTTTAGACCAATACTGGCATACAGAAACGAACAAGCCAGACAGAAACAGTTACAAGCTTCAACAGTCTTGTTCTAGCAGTGTTAAGAATATTTCATGTTTGGTAATTAAAACTTAATGTAGCTGAATTGCTAAAATAATAATTGGGCAGCTCACTGACGTTTAAGCTTACAACTGGGTTCGTCTTTATTGATGACATGTTATGTGGCTCCCCATGAGATATTTATTGCCAATTATCATTGGCAACTCTTGCAGATGCCTCCAAAGAAGGGAGAAGCCCCCAAACAGGCTCCACTAATTGGACGCTTTGGAACCTCTCTGAAAATAGGAATTGTGGGGTTACCTAATGTTGGGTATGTACAAGCAAGTAAATATTATTGATTTTCACCTGTCCTAGCAGTTATTTGAGTAAATGAGTTTGTTTATTTCCCCCCTACACATTTCTCCCAAGGCTAATTAAGGAACCTGTTGACACTATTGATTCTTGCCCTCAACCACAGAAAGTCTACATTCTTCAATGTGCTTACCAAAAGCCAAGCTGCTGCAGAAAATTTCCCATTCTGCACGATTGACCCAAATGAGAGCAGGGTGCCAATTCCTGATGAACGCTATGACTACCTATGTCAGTTCCACAAACCAGCCAGGTATCATTCATTTGAACACATTGCTTATGTGTTGTGGTGACGAGTCATAGCTGTGCCAAAAGAAAAGCTGCTCAATAATGCACATTTTTGCTGATGACTCCTCATGTCTGTCTCTTTTGCCCTCCCTCTTTATGTTTGTCCTTGTAGCAAGGTGCCTGCATTTTTAAATGTAGTTGACATTGCTGGCCTGGTAAAGGGAGCTCATGCAGGGCAGGGACTTGGAAACGCCTTCCTCTCTCACATCAGTGCATGTGACAGCATTTTCCACATGACCCGTAAGTTCCTTGGCTGATCAATTCTACAGCGCCCACCCTCTGTTCTTGCACAAAGCTGAGTAGAACAAATGGGTGTGAGGAGGGAAAATTGGAGTTGATTAATTATTGCTTAACAGCTGTTAAAGGCCATCACATTACAGCAAGTTTGATTATGTGAAACAAGGTGGATTTCAACTGGAGTCACCTCCTTAGCAAATACATTTTTGAACAATGATCTTAAAGCAGAGCTTTTCAATGGAAAAATATATGTGAGCTTTCTGTACTTCAGTACTTTCAGCTTCAACTCCTACATCGTTCTGTTTGTCTCTACATCCCTACATTCAAGGTGCATTTGATGATGAAGATATTATACATGTGGAGGGCAATGTGGACCCAGTGAGGGACATAGAAATCATCCATGAGGAGCTAAGACTGAAGGATGAAGAGATGATCGATCCCATTCTTGACAAACTTGAGAAGACTGCTGTCAGGGGAGGTGACAAGAAATTGAAACCTGAATATGTGAGTATGTATGTGTGCATTGTACATGAAGAGCTTTGTATGGTGGTTTCCATACATGTCAATTAAAGTAAATCGTTTGCTTTTCTGATATAGGTTTGTAATGTATATAAATGCATAATAAGTGCCTTCTCTCTTCAGGATATCATGATTAAGATAAAGAACTGGGTGGTCGAAGAGAAGAAACACATCAGATTTTACCCTGACTGGAATGACAAAGAGGTACCTCTTGGGTTTTTTGTTCAAACTTTACAGTGTGTCATGTCTGCATTTTCAATTCTCACTGGTCATTACTCGTGTGCCAAATGGAATAGTAGATGAGGATGCTTGCTGTGTATTTTCTAGTTTGTGAGGTTTTGTTGAGTTCATTACTTATTTCATCTTGCGTACCACTTCCCTCTGCTTAACTCACTTAGAAGAGCGTCCATACAAATTGGCCCTTTTTATGAAAGTGAAGTTGTTGCACTGGAGGAATTCAATTGTCTAGAACAAGAACATGTTGTTTTAAATCAATTTATTTATTTTTATCTATTTTATTTGTTTAAAGAACAAGTCTTTTTATGTTTGCTATTTTATATGTATTGTTTCCTTTTCATTCATTCCTGCAGATTGAGGTACTGAACAAATACCTGTTATTGACATCCAAGCCCATGATCTACCTGGTGAATCTTTCAGAGAAAGACTACATTAGAAAAAAGAACAAGTGGTAGGTTTGTGTTTACCTGTATTCGACCTTGATGTGTTTCTTTTAATTATCTGCTTATATGCATCTATGCCTACTCACATGCTAACATTCATGCATCATATGGGCTTTTATCATATATGTCACTTTCTTTGGGGATTTATAACAGCTGATATGGACTCCTGTCCTCTGCAGGCTTGCAAAGATCAAGGAGTGGGTAGATGCCAATGACCCAGGTGCTCTGGTTATTCCCCTGAGTGGAGCTTTAGAGTTTAAATTGCAGGACATGTCTGAGGAGGAGAGACATAAGTACTGTGAGGAGCAGAAAACGCAGAGGTAAGAAATGAATGATCATGTATGAATAAATATATTACACATGTTCTACAATGTAACAAAAAGATGCACAGCCGTCACACATTAAAAGAATTATAAATGGACATTAAACACTGTTGATGCTGCAGTAGAGGGGTTTTGGGTTTAGCAGTGGTCACTGACAAGACTACAAAACCAATGTAAAGGGACAATCTTAGATATATTAAGAACAGCAGTTTTTTATTACATAGAACATGGAAATTCAACATTTTCAAAGGGTCCTGATGCATGCTCAATAATCCAGATAAGGGAATCACAAAAAAGGTGAATCAGTTCAACTGGATCAGAAGTTTATTCAGAAACCTTTCATCACTCAAACTTGTGACATCTTCAGTCTGAGCTGACTGCAAGCCTCCCCACCCTTATAAACAACACAGTGATACCACATATCAAAAGGCTGGTTTCATATGCAAGTCGGTCGTTGAACGAAACGTTTCTTAACAAAAGGGGGATTAAAAAGGTCATTTATGTTAAGAGGGAACAACCATCCTTGAACAGGGGTGGGGGCCTGAGAGGGCATCTGTCATTGTTTTAATGCATGATCAATAATCCAGGTAGGGAAATCACAAAAGAGGTGAATCTGTTCAGCTGGATCAGAGGTTCATTTCAGGAAACGTTTCGTCACTCACCAGGTGACTTCTTCAGTCTGAGCTGAAGGCAAACATCCCCCTCCTTATAAACAGTACCGTGATGCCACACAACAATAGGTTGGTTTCACATGCAAGTTGGGTGATCAAGTTGATCACATGCAGTTGATCACCCAACTCTCATATGAAACCAGCCTATTGTTGTGTGGCATCAAGGTAGCGTTTATAAGGAGGGGGATGTTTGCCTTCAGCTCAGACTGAAGAAGTCACCTGTTTGGAACGTTTCTGAATAAACTTCTTACCTGGTTGAACCAATTCACCTTTTGTGATTTTTCAAAGGGTGAATTTCTTAATCTAGAAAACAAACCAGAGACCTCGCTGCCAAAAAATGAAGTACAATTAATGATTTTTTTTTAAAAATCTCTGACTG
>OMLC01066274.1:0-13076 GCA_900302585.1 Regalecus glesne | reverse complement strand
ATGCCATGATTTCAAATATTCCCCAATTCTCGTAATAGTTTTCATCAACACTGAATGTTCAGTCAATGACCAAATTGCATATGAAACCAGCCTATTGTTGTGTGGCATCAAGGTAGCGTTTATAAGGAGGGGGATGTTTGCCTTCAGCTCAGACTGAAGAAGTCACCTGTTTGGAACGTTTCTGAATAAACTTCTTACCTGGTTGAACCAATTCACCTTTTGTGATTTTTCAAAGGGTGAATTTCTTAATCTAGAAAACAAACCAGAGACCTCGCTGCCAAAAAATGAAGTACAATTAATGATTTTTTTTTAAAAAAATCTCTGACTGACTGAAATCTTAATTTTAGGACAAAGAGTATGACATAGCTGATCTCTAATGTCTGGTTACTTTTGAAACTTTGAATTGAACTCTGAATTGCAATGTTTGCACAATAGAATAATTATGTGCTGTATTCAGATACAGCACATAATGAGGTCTTAAAGTTTCACAAAAGGAATTTTCCATCCAAAAAATAAACAATTAGTCAAACTATGTAAACATAATCCAAAAATGCATATTAAAGGAGCCGTGGTAGCATAGGGGTAGAAAGCTCGCTTTAGGGGATTCACAAGCCAGAGGCTGCAGGTTCGAACTTATTACGGGGCGTCAGCAAGGGCATCTGGCCTTAATCCCTCATGCCTGCCCTAGGATGGACTTGCGACTTGTCAAGGGTATTTTTCCCCTTCCACCTAATGAGCACTGGGATAGGCACTATCAGATCTACAACCAAACCAAGTAGTTGATAATGACATGACATGTTTATTTAAAATAATTCATAGTTCTAAACTTTGGCTGATCAATCTTGCCTTTAGATACATTGGTTACCTGTTATAGCATTTATGATCATTTCATAACTTGACACCTAATTTGCTTTGTGTGTATTTTTGTGTTTAATGTTAGTTCGCTGGCCAAAATCATCAAGACAGGTTATGCTGCACTACAGTTGGAGTACTTCTTTACAGCAGGACCGGATGAAGTGCGAGCATGGACCATCAGGGTAAGTGTTAAGATTATCACAATAATCTTAACTGATTTCCCCTTGCGGGACTGATAAGGGAATCATTTATTTATTTATTTATTTTAACACCAGTAAAGTAATCTGCTTCATACTACACCCTTTACGAACATCGACTGGTTATCCGTTGTGTAGTTTCAGAGAGTTTGCAAACTATTTCCACTCTTATTTCCATTGGTTCTGTATTTCTGTCTATTTCATTTTGTTATTTTGACATGTTAAAAATGAAATCAGTCAATCAAACAATGACAAAATTAAGTGGCTTTCATTTCTTTAAAGGCAAATTCATTTTAATTTCTATAGCCTGGGTCTTGATTTCTTAGTTTTGCCACTGTGTGCATTGGTTACTTTATCATTTTTACTCATTGACCTAATTACAGAGATGAAGGACACATCTAGACATTGCTTTACAAAGGCAAGGTTGGTGGATATTGTATCATGAAATAAAGCTCTACAGCTGGTTAGCTCTTAAATTTTTCTTGTTTTCCATGGTGGTTCATCAGAAAGGCAGCAAGGCTCCCCAAGCTGCAGGAAAGATCCATACCGACTTTGAGAAAGGCTTCATCATGGCAGAGGTGATGAAGTTTGCAGACTTCAAAGAAGAGGGCAGTGAGAATGCAGTCAAGGTGCACGCTTCCTTTACACTAAATTAGAAAGTCATGACACTTGTGCATATACCTGAATTTATGCCAATTTAATGGATGTTTTTCCTGGGAAGGTTACTGAATCTTGTCTAAATCTGTTTTGTTTGATTTCACCCCTTTTTTCCACAGGCAGCTGGAAAATACAGGCAACAAGGCAGGAATTATATTGTGGAGGATGGAGACATTATCTTTTTCAAGTTCAACACACCCAATGCACCAAAGAAGAAATAAAGAGACCAGCAAGTTACAACTGGTATCTTGGAATAGTCTAATTCTACTCCTGAGTGCTACAGTATCAGCTGGTTTTTATATATTTCTCTTTAAGGGATCATTTCACCCTCTAGTTTTTCCATTAAGGGGTCAGTTCACTCCCTGGCTTTTCATAAGTGTTTACTTGCCAGTCTCAGTGCTGGACCATGGGTTTAGTTGGAGTATTCAAGAAATTGCAAATGAGCAATATCAGAGGACACATTCTTTCAAAATTCATAATGCATTCCAACCTGCAACAAAATGTGCATTTAACCTATGAGACAGAACCCAAGTTTTTAATGTAAATTAGCAGGGAAAACCATCACATAATGTAACGCCCAAGAAGAGGACTATGCTGAGCATTGAGATGGAAGGGATATCGGTTGTCAAAGCAAAGCAGGCATGTGTGAGAGACCTGGATCAGAAACTTGAACAGAGAATGTTGGTTTATGTGTAGGTTTGATAGGGCTCAGAGAGTGATTTCCCTTCACCATTGAACCTTATATTAGATCTATCGTGGTAAAATTGTCAGTTGACTGATTTTATGGGCCTAAAAGTCATGGTAAAGACTTCATAGCTTGAGCACATATTTTCTTTTCTCCATCTGCAATCACTGCCTCTTTGATTTAATAGTCTATTTAAACAAGATCTTAATGACCTTTGGAAGTACCAAACAGTTTGCCAAATATTGGAAATACACGTAGATTTCATAGTTCGGCTTATACACTACTTTAAACTTTGAACTCCCAACGAACTCATACAGCAGTGTACAAAGTAGATTTGCTTTTTGGAAGAGGAAAGAGGAAAGCACATGAGTGTTTCAGTGAGCCAGGATCTAACAGTCCGTACCTATGAAATGCATGTACTGCAACTTCACCAGTGTGTCTACATTCAATAAAACAGGAAATGGACCCAAAATGCTTTAAAAAATTTATTTCTTGCTGTCAGTTGTCAGAATACTTACACTAAGCCAATGAATAAATACTTTATCATAAAAAGTATGTAATTCAATACTGAAAATTATGAGGAAAATTTGAAGCCCAATTTTCATTGCAAAGTCATTTAGATGTTCATATAGCACAGTATATGTTATTTGATAGAATATGTAGAGCAGTATATAAAGGTGGCCACAGTAGCTCAGTGGGGTTAGAATGCACTTCAGGAACTGATGAGCCTGATGCAGTAGGTTCAAATGTACTGCGGGGTGTTAGGAAGGGCATCTGGCTAAGCTTCATCTAAGACTGTGTCCACTCCCACAGCGCGGGGACTAATCACGTCACTTAAAATGGATCTAGGTTGAGCAGTATACAGATAAAATCAAGATTTCTGTTTCAACCCTGTGGCCACAATACTCTCTTACACACACCTCTGGACTCAGAGCTGACTCAAAGCAATCATCATGAACACAGATGTTGACTAAGGTACGCAGCACTCTCTTGGTAGGGAATGTCAGGAAGTACCTTGTCCACCAGTCTCACAAGTGTGGCAGAGAATACTGGAATTCCAGAATTGAAGAACACTGGAATCAGTTAATGGAATTCCGAAACACTGCACTTATTATTCTCGGGTGAGGGGAAGATGGAGCCTGAGTTGGACCAGAGAATTGGAGCTGCTGGAGCAGTGTTACACTCACTTTACCAAACCGTAGTTGCCAAGAGAACCAGAAGGCAAAGCTCTTGATCTACCAGTTGATGTTCCTAACTCTCACATATGGCCATCCAAGTTGGGTCATGACCGAAAGAATTAAATTGCGGATACAAGTGGCCAAAATGGGGTTTCTCAGGAGGGAACATCAGCAATGAAACTTCAGTAAATAGCCAACTTTAATATGACCCTATCATTAGGTTTGGCTGTTATGCAACTGTTGTTTTTTTTAAGGGTGGGGATAAGATAAGACATTCCTTTATTAGTCCCACAAAGTGAGATTTGCAGTGTTACATCAGCACAGTGGTAAGGAAAACAGAAGCCTAAAATGAAAATTATAACCAAGGGGAACTATTACAAATGAGGAACAATAGAAACAAAAAA
Organism: Regalecus glesne; assembly: GCA_900302585.1. Taxonomy (NCBI): domain Eukaryota; kingdom Metazoa; phylum Chordata; class Actinopteri; order Lampriformes; family Regalecidae; genus Regalecus; species Regalecus glesne. Next base: position 9,100 of record OMLC01066274.1, on the reverse strand, counting down.
CTGCACTCAGCTTAGACTGAAGATGTCACCTGAAATGTATCTTTCAATAAAGGTTGTTTCAATTAATTCTGTGCATGATAATAAAGCTCGTGCACAACAATGTAATTGTGTATTAGGATTCAATTGTCAAATTATGTCAAATAAAAAGGACTCTTCTGTAAATTACATCTGGTAGTTTAAAGTGAAATAACAAGGCGAAAAGCTGATAATATCCACGAATAAGCAAAAAGTACTTGATTGGGATAATCAAGTTTGAAAGGTTTTCTATCAAGAGACACGTTAAATTTTATGAGGAAATAAATACCACGTAAACGTAATGCTGAAACATGCTCCATACATTTTTTTAATGACAGATGATTGATTTCACTTAAAAATATCAATGACCTCATTGAAATGTAATACATAGAAACCATCAATGCCATGTTTGTGTGCCATTACATATGACATAATTACAGGGTATCTGGACCAACTCTTTAGATTTAGGAACATCGAAGACAGGCGTATATACAGCTCAGACATATTTGTACTTTTTACAGTAAAATGCAATATCCAAGAACAAATCTCACGATAACCACGGAGTAAATCTCTTCTTTTCAAATATATACGGTTAAATTCAAACAATTCCTTTGAACTGGTTCCTTTAATACGAGTATTCCCGGGTATGCAACGTTAATTGTGCCTTCAGTTGAAATTGCACAATTCTCCCCTGGGTATGAAGTGTATTTTTCGATGTCTACACCTGAAGCCTCAACAACAACAAAAAAAAATAATTTTCAACGAGCAATCTAATTATTTGATTATCAAAATTAACATGTAGTATCGTCATCTTGGCTTAATTACTTCTTCTAATGCCTAAAGTCCATCGGTTCCACTAACATCCACTGAGATTGAACTGCATTCCATCTCTGCTCTCGTCCAACAACAAACAGGAAACGCTCATTTTATGAAAACAACTGACATTTTGGTTGGCCATAGATTTCCACCTCAACTCAACGGCCAACCAATCGCTGTAGAGAAGAACGGCGGGACTTCCTGTAATGTGATGCAAATGCTACTGTCAAGCTTGTTAGTCCCACCTTTTTGTGTTTCCCGCACCGTCAATCAAAATAGAAAAAAAATCGACCCGAATTCACCGATCAACACTAGCCCGCCTTTGATAAAATAATCATGTTCGGAGTTTAGTTGATCAGATAATCTTCCGATTACTACCATTCACGCTATGACTGGTACGTAACATTTAGCGCATCGAAGCGTAGAACTAATCGGTGAGTTTCTGTAAGCTATTGCAAAGCTGCGTCTTTTAATCTTTCGCTTGGAGCCCGAGTGCTAGCAAGATATGGTTAGCCAACTAGCTAACTGGTTAGCCGCGGAGTCAACAAAGTAAACATTCGATCTGAGCCAAAATCGCCCCTGAATCTTCACTGTAAAGTTAAATTTCGCGGTCAACACCTTTTAGACCGAAGAGTGGGGATGATTTGCAAGCTTTTCTGGGGGGCAAGAGTCGAAGATTGCTGAGTTTTGCTCAGTTTCCCCCCTCTCCCTGCTAGCGCCAGAGCAGCCTTTGAGACAAGAAGAAATGGCGTCCGCGGACGTGGACAGCAGTCAAAGCGAGTTTCTGCAGCACGGCGGCGGAGCGGAAACACAGGTATCCGACATTTTAGCTCGTCTTTTCGCTTTCTCCCACCCATGATTGCAGGATGTTTTTTGAGATGATGAAGTTCACACGTTTTAAAACATTTGATGCGTGGGGTGAAAGCCGTATACTTCCTGTGTTCCCCTCAATAACGGCCACCCACTTTACCCCTTTAAAACCCGCCCATAGTGGGTAGGACGCTGAAGTCAGTCACTTGGGTCGGTTCGCTGAAAGATAGCCTGTGTACCTTTGGGTTGTGAAGATGTCTCATACGCATAAACCAAGTTTGAGATAAGGTCGATCATGGAACAGTTGCGTTTACTTACACAGTAATAGTCGCCCATCCCCCACACGCCATTGCCTTCGATCACTTACATGCAGATGCGGGAGGGTGTTACTTGGGTGGTGTAGCTTGCTGATGGATTGTTGGGGCATAGAGGATCTGCTCGCAGTTTTTCTGTCTTTCCATGTTTTACACCTTATCATGTCACCACAGTGTAGCTGAAACTAATGGGTATCAACCTCATTCAAAAAGACTGTGTATCTTTTCTTTTGATCCCATCTCAAATGGAGATGTCTTCATCTTTGATGAATTACCTCTTGGGATTGGGGAAATATCACATTCTCAGTGATAATACTTTTTTTAAACTATGATTCTCAGACAACAGATATGTCAGCCATTCAGCTTACGGGTTCAGATCGATGGGAGGTGTTGACTCCAGTCTCAACTGGGAAGGAAGACCATGGAGTTGTTCAGATTCCTAACTCGGGAATTGTTACGTCCAACGGGCAGTATGTGCTTCCGATTGGAAGTATTCCCAACCAGCCCATCTATGTTACAGCTTCTGGGCATGAGGCCTCAGCCAATGGAGTGTCTGGCATTCAGTACCAGGTAGATGAAGCTGTGCTACTGCACACACATATTTAAGAAATGTTTGATGTTCTTTAGTGTTATCGATACTGATTTCGCTTTCACCTTCCTCAAGGTTATTCCCCAGATCCAAAATGCAGATGGGACACTTACAGGATTCTCAACACAGGGGTTGGATGATGGCACAGCTCAGATCCAACTCATCCCTGATGGTAGCCAGGGGAGCCTTGGAATCAGTGTTGCCACGACAACAACCACGGACCTTCTAACTCAGACAGGGCAAGTGCAGTCCATCCAAGGTGTCTCATTGGCTGGGGGTTCAGCATACGCTGGTGCGGTACCAGTGGGGCTACCCGGCAACATAACCTTTGTCCCCATAAACAGCGTGGATCTAGAGTCACTAGGGCTATCGGGTGCTCAGACTATAGCAACGGGTGTCACAGGGTTAACTGCTGATGGTCAGCTGATCATGGGTGGCCAAACGTTGGAGAGTCAGGGTCATGAGGATGCTGCCAAACAGCCACTAGTGACTGTGACGGATGCTAACACCAACCAAGAGCTCTATGTGCCAACTACCACCACTTCCTCGTCTACTTCCTCTCAACTTCCCGAGACCATCGACGGCACTGGTGTTCTCACCCAAGCAACAGCTGTGTCTGCTGGGATCTCAGACCCCTCCTCAGAAAACTTCAACTCCCATAACCATCTGCAACAAATTCAGGTCAGAACACTTTGCTGCGACACAGCTGTGAAACATGTGTGTTTGTGGTTGTTGGGCCTAATGTTAATGATGGTTGCATTGCCTCATTTGCAGTAAAATATCTACATCCTCAAAGCCCTTATACAATGAAACAAAACACAGGATCGTATGCAACAATCCTTTTTGTCATCAAGCAAGTTTTAGCATCCACATACAGGATCTTTGTAGTGTCCACTTTAAATGTGTTAAAACGTAAATTATTATAACAAAGCCATGACATATTCAATGTCATGGCTTTGTCTTCTTTGTATAGAGTATCCCACCACCTAAAATTCTTCATATATGAAAACCTATTTGGAGGTAAGACAAAAAATTGAAAGTTGGCTTGGAGGAGAAGGCTTTGGCAAGACAGGTATTCTTTCCTGTCCTGCAGGTGTCAACTTCAAATGCCTCCACTATTTCCCAGCCCATCCTACACCTGTCTGGGGACAGCCAGGCCCAGGTGGCTCAGGGTCAGGACCTAGCGACAGCAGGTGGTCAGACTCTCCAGAGTGTACAACTGGTCAACCCAGGAACTTTCCTCATCCAGGCACAAACTGTCACTGCCACTGGACAGATCCAATGGCAGACCTTTCAGGTACCACCAAAGGAGATTTTGTTATTTATCACGCTTACTTCATGTTTCTTTGGACTTTTAATATCATTTCATGATTTTCTTCTAGTTTTACTTATTTAGTTTATATTTAGGTTTATGTACTCACATGACATTCACAACTCTGTCTGTGTGAGACGACATGGGTACCATGCTCAGAATTCTTTGTGAGTCACATGTGTTTTTTTTCCTTGTCTCTTTTTATCTCTAGGTTCAGGGTGTTCAGTCCCTCCAGGGTCTCCAGCTGCCCCAGAGCCAAGGCCAAGCCCAGCAACTGACCTTGGCTCCAGTCCAGACCCTTCCCCTAGGGCAAGCTGGACAGGTTAGCTTGCCAAACCTCCAAACAGTCACTGTCAACTCCATTGCGCAGGCTGGAGGGCATTATACACAGGGAGAAGATGGAGGTAGTCCAGCTGGTATGGAAGACCCCAAACACACACAGATATGCACACAATTAATTCCTCAACTCCCTGTTCTTTGCATTTTGAACAAGTAAAAACCATCAAGCTACAATCAACCATTTTTGTATCTGTTAATATAAGGAATATTGTAGTGAAATTAATGCCCAAATAGTCTTTTCTGTAGTTGAATCAGATGTGTTATATGTCATGAAAAACACTGACGTGTATATTTAAAAAAATGTCTCTGGAGCTAGGGATTATCATTTTTTTCCCATCACTTAAAAGTTGACATTTTGGAGTTAATGCGTACACTTCACTATTCAATACATCAGAGTCTGCATCATCGCACACGCTGTACCATGTTCTCCCGAATCCAGACATCCAGATTAAAGAGGAGCCGGATTCTGAGGAGTGGCAGCTGAGTGGGGATTCCACCCTGAACCCCAGTGACCTGTCTAACCTAAGGGTTCAGATGGGGGATGAGGACATGGAAACACCCTCCGGGGAGGGCAAGAGGCTCCGCAGGGTAGCCTGCACCTGCCCCAACTGCAAAGAATCAGGAGGAAGGTGGGCCCTGCAAATTTCACACACACATTTTAACACCAAGGGTTTAAAGATGTCCTGGGATTTCATGGTCTGTAAATTCAGTTTATCAGATGTACCTGTGAAACAATATTCAGGTAAAGGAAAATTGTTGAGTCATGTCATAAAACGTATTTGTATACATTTAGATATTTGCAGCATCATTTATTGCCAAGATTTATTGCCTTCCTTTTATTCATATTGTTAGCAACTGAGATCACTCATTAGCGCTTGAAGTTTAGGTAGCCATACTCATGGTCAAGAAAACCCTGGAAAGTCAGTGAAGAAATGCAATTTTGAGGCCTTGGAAAAGTTATAGAAAGATTACAATTTCAATAGTTTTGGAAAAGTCATTGGAAATCTGACTAAAGCAGCATCAAATATATGAAGAATTGATTGATCCACTTTTATAGAAATAACGTTGGAAACATTTGTGGTGGGGCTTGCATGTGCCTCTGCAGAGAAGCACATCAATTAGCTTGCTCTGCTGTTGAAAATATGGTGAGCAACAATCAGTGGCTCAAACTAGAAAAGTATGAGACTGAAAAATTATGGGAAGTAGAGTGACTTATGCATAGTATTTGAAATATATACATAACCATAGGATAAAGATACAAGCATATGGAGTACTAGATATCTTAGTGAGGGTCAGACATGTTCGGCAGTATTTAAGGAGGAAGAAAAGATTTTTGTTGTCGTCCACTGAGTATGTTGGAAGCTTTGGTCACATTAGTGGATGCTGTGTTAGCTAGGTAATCGCTGGACCTGTGTCTGGCCTTTTTTACAAAGTGACCTGTTTTTCACAAGTGGGTCTGAACCTTATCTCAAGGTGAGTCATCTACAGGGGCCACTGAATGTAGTATAACCCTTTTATATCAGTGCTCAACACATGTCCAATACCAGTCAAGAGCTTGGTGTAAAAGGGGTCAACGTAAATGCCCTGGAAGATCTCCTTAAAGTCCTGAATAACAATTTTCTTTAAACAGTTGGAACCCTGATTCGATGAAAAGTAACTTGATTCTGTGGAATAGAAAAGGAGAAAAAAATGTCATTTTCTCAGTATGAATGATAATACTCATAGTCAAGATGTGTGCCTAAAAACCTATGGCCAGACCCTTGCACCCTGAAGATAGAAATAATGATTTATTGCTTGGTTCTGTTAAGTTTTATCTGCCATATTTCAAGGCCTCATGTTATCTTATTTCATATAACCCAGCACATAATTCAGTTAGATGTAATTACGATACTGCTTATGACTAAGGGGACTTATTTGAGATTATATTGGTGTCTCCCCTCCTATCACAGAGGCTCCGGCATGGGTAAGAAGAAGCAGCATATCTGCCACATTCAAGGCTGTGGAAAAGTCTATGGGAAGACGTCCCACCTTCGAGCCCATTTGCGCTGGCACAGCGGGGAGAGACCCTTTGTGTGCAACTGGATGTACTGCGGGAAAAGGTTCACCAGGAGTGATGAGCTCCAAAGACACAGGAGGACGCACACAGGTAGCCCAAGTTGGGGTAGCTTGTTAAATTTACCCCTTCAACGCACCTTTTTTTTTAACACAGGCAGTTAGTGTTTGTCAACTATCTTCGTCTTTGTTTTTATTTATTCCTCTTGGCTTTGTTTTATTGTCTGCAGGTGCTCATTTATATATATGCAATGAATTCTGGTCAGAAGTAAGATTCCCTTATAAGTCCCACAAGGGGAAATTTGGAGTTCTCTTTATTTTGACCCATCATATTGTATAGGAGCAGTGAGCACCAGTTGTGGTTTTTCCACAATGATTTGCTGCTAGCTGGTAAAGCATTGCCATTAGTTTGCATCCAACTCTTCAAGTGTCTCACTAAAAACTTCTTGTGCAAACGGTGGTGTTGCACAATAATGCTCACGGTCTGCACTCCTGAAGGCTCTTTTTTGTCTCTTACTCAGTTCAGCATTGGTAAATTAAATATTTTCAAATTTGATTACTTTTGCCAATGTCTGACTTTGCACATGCCATTTCTGAGGAACTTGTGTACATGTCAGCGAATCAGGAAACTTTTAGCTTTAGATTGTAAATTCGAGTAATGTAAACAGAAGGACTGCAACCTGTTTGCAACAGCCCCCCTGACCAGCCTTTCAGTTGGATTTCACATAAATGATTTCACCATATATCTCATTCAAGTGAGCATATACATTGTAAAATGTATTTTTCAATGAACACGCTCCCTGCTCTTAACAAGAAACATCACATTGTCTCTGGCCTCCACATTTGGCTTGACAAAAATAATGTAAAGATGGCCTTCTGTCCATAGCTTGTAGCCTTGATTTTTATGTCAATAAGACTTGAGGGGGAGGAATATTTTGGTAAAGTAGTGGATCCAGTCATGAATCTCTTCTCAACTTTTGACCAGCCATCTTTGTTGTGTGAAGCCTATCGCCAAATGCATTGGTCTCCTTGCTTGTCATCACAAGATTCTCCGAATGTATAGCTTCCTGCTCTTGTGTTAATGAAGTCACTTTCTATGCCAGAGTTTGGAAAAAAAAATGAATGGTGATGTTTTTTTTTTGGAAATATCTTCGTTTGCATGAATCGTCGACATTTTGTACGTGTGAAATTTAGCTTGCTGTCAAACAATGTGAAAACAACAACTAGTGCTCACTGTGACTCGATTGCATTGCACGCACGGGCATGTATGATTTAATTTGGGGAAAAGGGCCTATTGAGAAAATAATAATAGTAAGTGGAATCATTGTGGCAGAGGTTCAACATTGTGTGTGTGTGTGTACATGTTTAATAGATTGTCACAGTATGCTAACATTTTTCCACTGGCTAGCTTACCTATCTGTTAGCTCCCTATCTTGTCAACCGCGCACCAGGGTAATGTAGTTTCAACAGTATAATGGCTTCAAATTGGCAAGTACAGAGTATAAGCTTACGAAAAATGATGTGTCTCATGTAGTATAGTGTTCGGAATACAGACTAACTTTTGCATTATATACGGGTATCTCAAAATACCTTTCCAGGGCCAATGCTTAAAAGTTTCTTTATTTTCAAAGAAAATAACAAGAGTTATGGAGAAGCCATTGAAAGCTATTGCAGAAGAAGTTAATGAATTCTGTTGTTTTGTTTCTTCTCCCCCATCACTTTATCCTTCGTTGTTTTGTTGTTGTTTTTTCTCCACAGGGGAGAAGAAGTTTGTGTGCACAGAGTGTTCAAAGAGGTTCATGCGTAGTGACCACTTGGCTAAGCACATAAAGACTCACCAGAATAAAAAAGGCGGAGTAGCTGCCTCCTCGTCTCCGCCATCTAACGATGCCATCATCACTGCTGATGGAACCACACTCATCCTCCAGACAGCCACCACCCACGACCTCGTAGCCAATCAGGAGATCCCCTTGCAACTGGTCACCGTGGCACCTGGTGAAGTCATGGAATGAGGGGGGGTGGGGTTATTATGAACTGGCCTATCACAGGGACCTCTTGGGCTTTTCTCTTACCTTTTTTTTACATATGAATATATACATAAATATATATAACAAATATATATTTTAAGTAAGAGTTATCATGACTTTATGTTTGTTTTGCAGTCTTTTTATAGGCGGGCAAAAAAAATTACATGGAAATGTGGTTGCTATGTACACATGCGCAAACACAGGAAAACATGCATAGACACTCAAGCACGACACGAATACTCAACACAATGAAATGCCTTATTTTGTACCATACTCTTGTATAAAATGCTGGAGGTGCATGTGTTTAAGCTTTGTGGATGATAACTGTTATGAGATAAATGTTTGTCCAATGGTGATGAACAGGATGGGTGTATTTGGAAGATGGGGCAAAAGAAGTCTGTCTCTCCAGAATGAACAACTTCTCCTAATGGTCCCTGGAGAGTTCTAATTTGTTCTGAGCAATTGAAAAGCAGTGTATCTGAGAGAATTCAAAATTTTGTTTGAAGCAACATGGTATCAACGTTGGACCGGAGGATTATTGCCTTACCACCACAAAAAATACGCAATTGTATTAACCTTGAATTGCCGCTGATTATCAGCGGTTCTTTTATATTAATTAAGCTGCAGTAATCCCCCCTCCACATAAACATACATGTAAAAAGTGTCAAATCACTACAATTAAAATGAATTATGCCTTTATTGTCAAGATGCAAATTGTAGTTAAAAATAATTAGATTAAGAGCCATTTTTAAATTGTAACACCCACTGGAAACTTCTTTCCTAATGGGTACAGAAGGAACTCAGTGGTCCAGCGCTGGATTATATA
>OMLC01066272.1:4792-26898 GCA_900302585.1 Regalecus glesne | reverse complement strand
ATGTCAGTATGTCATAAATACATCAGTGATTATATTGACATGAAAGATTCCCCCAGCTAGAAAGCGTCTGGAGTCTCCATGTGCTCGGCCTCACAGACGTCCACTTCACTGTCCACTAGAATGCCTCTCTAATTATAGATGGAAAAGCAGAGCAGTGACCGACCAAAGTCCATCTGGGCATCAGGGGAAAACATCGAGTTAAATGGCTTTGGCTCAGAGGGTCACTAACAACCTGAGAGGTAGTGATCAGCCTGCTTTCCCTGGATGATGGTAAGAGAAGCCTTTTGGTAGAACTTCCTCTTCTTTTACTCCTCGATTTCTTCATCTTCTCTTCGCTTTCAATATTTAAGGCTGCCTGCATCATCATCATCCCCACCATCATCTTCTTCTTCTTCTTGTCAGTAATAATGGTGGGTTTGCCGCTGTTATTATTAGATGATACATTTTCATGTCACTCACCAGGTGAGAAATTCAATCTGTTCATATTGGATCAGATCCAGTGTCATGGGCAGAGCAAGCTGGTCAAACATTTGTACAAAATGTGGCATACCATTAAGAAGTCATTTGCTTGGCATGAGTCAATATTTGAATTCTCGTCAGGTGTTATTTAAACCGTGTTGTAAATTATTACTGTGTTTTTAAGAGGTGCTTCAAATTATATTTTTGCATTTCTACCAGGAATAATTTCCAACAATAAAGGTTTCCAAATTAAACCTAGTGTTTATTTCCAATGACCATTGATAAGTTAAAACCTCATTTTTAACTTGGCTCACAAAAGGCTCCCTTTTAAAAAGTGATGATGATGATGATGATGAGAATGATGATAATATCTACTTTGACAGTAACCATAGTTATTTTACAAAATACTAAATGTCAGATATAACATGAATTTATTTTTAAGCAATAATCTGTGGGAGAAAGTAGAATGTGCTCCATTAATGCTCATCACTGTACATGAATTTTATGGCACACCAAAACCCTCGAGCTGATTACATGTGATCACACATAATGCAGGGCTAGGTGATGAAAGAACGTCATGAATCTGGAGGAGCAGCTTTGGTGGTAGAAAGCAAAGTCTCGTCACTCACTCTTTGCAGGGTGGATGATGAGGATGGACTTCTACGAAGGCAGGACTGACCCAGGGACACGTTGCAAAAGGTAGGATCAATTAATGGTTACCTCTGTACCTCTGTTCATTGGCCTCATTGCCAAGACTGACATCGAATACAGCTCAGGATTTTAGCCCCATTGAGGAATAAATGACCTTGTGTAAATAAGCACAATTTAAAAAAGTATTTTTCATTACATTGGAAAGTAAAATATATAATGTTAGAATTCCAATAATTATCAAAAGAACCCTGCGGATGGTCTCTCCTGAGGGCTCTTTTCACTGGTTACTCATTAACAAACAACTGGCAGATTAGGGACCAAAACTCAGGCAAGGACACATTTCTTATGAATTCTGTAAACTGAATCTGTTCAGTTGTCTCACTGCTGTCTTGTCTCTGTCTATTTAGCTATCTGTCTGCCCATCCATCGGTCCATTCATTTGTCCATATATCTTTTAGGTTGACAGAGTTATATGTAGTTAAAGGTACTTAAAAATGTAAATGTGTGTGTGTGTGTATGGACATGAGTATTAAACAGCCGATCAACTTCTTTAATCAGTATTAGATGTGGTAATATTGGCTGGTCTGCCCTTTAGTCAGGGATGTATTCGGTTGTCTATCGGCCAGAGGAAGGAGCCCAGCAGGCTCTCTCTCTATTTTACCGATCATTTGTTAAGGGGCATAAGATAGTCTTGAAATAGAGTTTGGTGGATTTCATATGAACTCTGTGAAGACATTTTTGTAGTCTCTTCATGTGTTCTGTGCAGTTTGGTGAGGCGGAGGTTGAGATGGTGTGCCTCATGTCTAAAACGTCTGTCCACTGACCACACACGGAGACCTCCGTTCCCTATGTTCTGTGTCTTGGCGGTGGTCATTTATGGCCTGGCTGACAAGCTGCGTGACTTTGTGTTAGGCGTCTTCATCCCTCAGTACCACTATCGATACGCAGTGGCTCTCTGCTTCGCTCAGGTTGGTGCCTCCATCTTTCTTTGCTGTGTTTTGGTGAGCATTGTATGGAATGCTGTCCAATTTCCTTCCACCTTTTATAAAAAAGATCAGGTCTATGTAGTGTAGGTCTACTCAAATCCCACTCCATGGAGACTCCTGCTTGATTTCGTCCCTCAACCTGTCCATCACCTCTGCAGAAAAGAATGGGCTCAGAGCAGTCATTAAAGCTCTCTTTATGTCAACATTTTGTCCTCCCCAGGTGCTGGTCTCTCTGCTATGCTTAAACCTCCTCCATGTCCTAGATCTGGTGGCTCTAAAACCTTACTCCAAGGGCCTGGGCGAGAGACTGCTGGTGCCAGCTATCTGTGACAGTGGCCAGGCTGTGATGGCTATGTGGGCCAGGGCCAACAGTTGCAAAACTGGCCTCTTCGCTGTCACAACACAACTGCTGGCCCTGTCAACTGTGGGCTGGAGCCATGGCCTGAAGCTGGCAGTGATACCTTCCAGCCACACCACTGTTATCGTTGCCATCGTGAGTGGAATATCTGTAGTTATCACAGGTACATTTATAACTTTATTGTAAAGGATGAGCCCTTGCTAGTCCTGTGCAATATGGAAACTGTGATTTTCATGAGGATCATATGGAAGTTTTACACCACATAAATCATGTTATCTGCTATATATGTGAAAATATCCTATTCAATAATCCAAAGGTCCATCACATTGAGCTATTTGGTAATGTGAGGTACAATGAAGATCTGCTTTTACGTGTCACGATTAGTATCCATGTTGTGGGGGTGTAGACAGACTTAGATGGAGCGTGGGGGCGACACATGCATTATTTCCTGATGCATGTGCTCTACCACTAAGATACCATGTCCCCAAATCAAAGCTGTTTTTTAAGCAGTGCTTACTTCAGATATTTTAAGACCTCATTTGTTGAGAACTTTTAAGTAATAGCTAATTTTAGGTAGGTATAACAATGTTTTGGAGAGAAGCCATGAAGAGCTACGAGTATGCATTGGTTGCAAGGAAATCCACCATGACAGTCTCTAACCCAGTTCCTTTCTCTTTCCCTAGTCTCCCAGGACCTACCAGACATGGAGTTTATGGAGTGTATGTACGCGCCACTTGGCCTAATCTTCCACAGTCTTGCCTTGACCTGGATAGCCAAAGTCTCTGAGGTCGAGTACTGTCACTCCCCTGACGCCCGGGGAACATCCATGTTCGATGTCTACTATAGCCACTTGGTCAACCAGAGCTTGGTGTTGGGCCCCCTGTGCCTATTTCACCGAGATGGACCATGGCAGGTACTGAGTCAGAGCAGCTGGCACAGCCTGCTGTTTGACGGGTACCTACTGGCCATACTGATGCTGGGGATGATCCTGAACCTCCTCATTGGCCTGACTGCTCTCCGATTCTCTCCATTTGCTGCAGCACTGCTGCACTCAGCACGGGAACTGACACAACCATTTCTCAAGCTCCTGTAGTTCTACTCCTCATTTCACTGACTGCAAAATCACACAATGACCGTAGTGAGCCCTGTTGCCTTGGCTGACATAAAGTATTTCAGCCGGGGCAAAGCGGACTAACATCCTGACTGGAAGTAGGAATCAAGACATGATTTGGTCTGTCAAGCTTTCCAAATGTGAAAAATACTTTACTTTAACCAAGCTTGAAAAATGAAGTATTTTGTTGCTCAGATTTTAAAAGGAGCATTTTATTTTAGTTATTCATTAATTGTTTATCTCATTCATTGCTTATCTGAAGTCAGGTGATAGATCTGCTGGTGCCTATCCTAGTGTACATTGGGAAGAAAACAGAAAATTACCCCCGACGGGTCGTCATTCTATCCCAGGGTAGGTGTGGGTGATTAAGGCTGGATGCCCTTTCAGATGCCCCACAGTGGAGTTGACCCCACTGCCTCAGCCTCATTAATTCCTGAAGCACACACTCTACCCCTGAGCTACTGCGAACCCTATTTTTGTTTTGTTTCCTAATTCATCTTTTCAACAAGATCTGGTGTCCAATAATGCACCACTTGGACTGTAATGATTTTATCCAATGCCCTTCTGGAAACCTTGTTTTAAACTTTTTCATGTGAAAGATTCAACTTTTTACAGGCTCTTGTATCAAAGTGGGCGCCAGACGAAAGGCTTTTATGGAAATGTGTCTGAAGTTTGTGACCTATCTATCATAGTTATCAATCTACAAACACCATTTGATCCATTGAATCACTATCAATCTTTAAGAAAAGGCTACAAACCCAGCTCTTTCTGAACACCTCTCAAGTGTCAGATTAAGCAACAGAAAAATGCTGTTGCTTAACCCTTAATCCTTAACCCTTTCACATTCTTGGAAAAGATAGCTGATATTGAAATACTTGGTTATTGAGCAACAGAGGTGATTGAACCTACCATGATTCATTAACAGATTCTCTCCTTGCAAAAACTGGAGCTACTCTCAAATGACAAAAACAAAACAAAAAAGGATGCCATGTTTTTTCCAAACTACTGTTTTATTTTCATTATTTAAGGGTTGTACAAAACACTTCTGAAAGCCTCAAGTCAAACAATATGAAATATTTTCAAATTGATAAAACACAAAATGAACGGGAACAGTTACTTATCAGTAGGACTGACGGCAAAAAAACCACAATATCATTATCTTACCAAAACCATATGGCTCAGTTAGATCAGAAGAGAATGAAAAAAACTAAACTATATTACCTTATCCTAATTTTTCATTAAAAGATAACCCTGCTTTTGCCTCTCAGTATGAGAAAAGAAAAGACTGGAGTGAACATGGTTTGCTACTGTAGATCACCTGGCCATACTTAATAATAGCTTTGAGGGGAACCTCACAATCCAGATGCTGGCCTTACTCGTAACTCACTAGAGATAAGAAGCTTGATAAATGGCATCCCATTAATTGCAAAAAAGTTGAATCAGTTAATCTAGACACAGTGCTTATTGAGAGACGTTTCATCACTCATCTGAGTGACCTCTTATTATTATATATATATTATTGAGTGTACATAAAGACAAATGATCTGATTGAACTGGAAAATTTGCCTGCATGGTCCCCATTTCTTTATGAGCTGTCACTGTTGGGAGGCAGGTGAATACCCAGACTCTGCAGCAGATTGGAGGCTGGTCCAGCCAATCCTGACTGGGAGCTGAGGGACTCCAGTAGATTGGTGACAAGGTTGATGTCAACATCCAGGGGCTGGATCTCCTCCTCTGTTTCTTCTATCTCTCCCTTGTCTGGGAGGCCCTCACAGGCAGGAGAAGTAGTGGAGCTTTCAGCTGGGCCTGCATGGTCATTCTTTGGCTAGCGGGGTAGGAATAAGAACAGTTAAGTGGAGAATTTCACAACTTAATATCTGTTACCAGCCTTTACTTTGGTTTTACATTTCATTCGGTCAAATGGATTCAGAGTCCAATTACCATAAAGTAAAAAATCTTAAGGACTAGTCAGAGCAAAGAAAACAACCCTTAGAGGGATGTCAGAACATTTTCTTAGCCAAGTGGGTGTGTTCACAAACACAATCTTACCTTCCGAGTAAAGCTTTGACCTATGTTAGTGTCCATCAATTCCAGGTCCATTTGGTCCATGTATCCCCTGAGACTGTCAAGGGTCTCCGCTCCTTTCTCTCCTCCAGCCCCAAGAAAACCCTTTTCTTCCCCATCATCGTCATCGTCATCATCATCATCATCATCATCATCAAGATCATCTGAATCTAGCTCGTCCTCCTTGCCTCCTGAAACAATTGAAAACATACATACTTAGTAATGAGGAATACAGAGGAAAATGCTGTATGGTTTGACAACCACAAACGTTACTTTGGCATGTGTTTCATAATTTCTACATACCTAGAAGTTTTTCCAGTGATTTGGCCATGGTTTCTGCATCCAAACTAAAAGGCTCATTTGAATAGGCACTAGAATAAGTTTGGCAAAGATAGACCAGAATGAGTTATTAACATTTGTGTCAGTTGTGTTGGCAGGCTATGTGGAAAAAAGGGACTTTCTATGTCCATTCAAACTGATGTTTACTCTAAGTAGAGCTTCAGTCTAAGAGTTAATCTGGCACATCAATATATTGCTTCTTAATGAACTATCAAAATAAAGCTCTGCTCAGAATAAACCGCAATGATGTTATAGTGTGGGTGAGATTATGCCATGAATCTTTGCTCTTTGTTGCCCTTTTGGCATGACACACAAACTATTGTAGCAAAACACAGAATCGTATCTTTAGCCAGATTGTGGCTTGTAGAAACTGAGTGAAAAACAAGGAATATGTAAAAACTGACTTTATCAACCAGGCTAGATGCCAACATATTGAGGCAGTCTCTCTCACCCAGGGAGTTCAGCACCCTTATGGGAAGACATGGCACAAAGGAAGTTCTTCATCCCTTGTGAAACTGCCATAAGGCTGTAACCAGCCTCCTCTTCCTCATCCCCCCCTGTCTCCTTTCTCCTATATTCTTTCCCTGTCTTCTTTCTCTTCTCCTCGTTGTCTCCGGTCCCCAGTGTGTGATTGGTGGGACTCTGGTTCTGGCTGCTGATAGCTTTGGCTCCACCCATTCTTTCCTCTAACATACATTCCAAATCCTGAGCTGTAATATCCAGCCAACTATCACCTGAAGACAAAAAAAAGACATTAAAAAGGGATTGAGAGACAGGCGGGAAGGAACAGAATGGAATTCATGACACAAGAGGACAAAAAAATTACAGAGCAAGGAAACCAGGTCACATAAAGTAGGCAGAGCAAGGCAATGTTTAAATTCATAGGAACTAATATGTTCACATAATGTATCAACACATTTAATCATATCAAAAGCTAAACATTATTAAACGGAAATAGTTGTACTCTTTTATAATAGATATAGTAAATGCAAATATCTATAAAATCATCCTAACCACGTGCTACAAGGCAGATGAAAACACTATTGAAAGAAGCAACAACTTAAAGTTGACCAAAAAACATCAAGTGAGTCACAGCACATTGTGGATAACACTGCTGCATCATGTGGAAACAACAGCATATGCAATTCTTTTCTACCAGACATCAGGAAAGCAATAAATTCCATCTGCATCAAATCAGACAGATGGTTCACTTCAATATCAGACTCACAGACACTACTGCTTGGTCTACATTTGTAATCATCCCGAATAATGGAGTATTTTCTTTTCATAAAAAATATAGCAAAACTAGGTACTTCAGCTTACAATGGGGGCTGAGGTTGATATGGTAAATGGACGTGTTCTTATATAGCGCTTTTCTTGTTTAGCAACCGCTCACAAGCACTTTACATTAAATGCATCACATTTATCGAGCTCTGCGGAGGGATACGAACCGACAATGCCCGACTCCTAAGTGCACGCTTTACCACTGAGATATCCAACTCGGTTTTCTCCTCTTGGACTTGTGGACTACACAGCAGAAAAATGAATAAACTTAAATATGAAGTAGATGCATTATTTTTTTACATTGGTTTTATATTACATATAGGCTAATATTCTATCCCAATATGGGCTAATGGGTTAATAATTTTTACATTCTTCTTTCACTGATGAAGGAGGAATTGCATCAGCAATGAGGAGCATTCACACTTACTGTCCTCTGGGGGGAGCTGTGACTCCTGTCTCCTCAGCTCCTCCAAATCGAAAGGAAAACTCTGCAGTAGCTGAAGAATCTCTTCTCCTGGGGACTTACTGCTGGAAGTGAAAATACCCACAGATGCCAAATAAGTAAGCAGATCCATACATAGAACTTGGGTAAACTTGAAAGAATGGAAGACGTCAGCACTCCTTGAGTGTTCCTCAACACATACATAATAAACACGTTACGTTCTCACCTTTGTGTTGACAAGACGGACAGTCTGAAGAAGTTCTCTGCTGATAACATCAGTTCTCTGTAGTGAACTGAGCCTTCTAGTTCACCCTGTAACAATCATCAAAATCCCAGCTTTTAGACCTTTATGCACAATAAAGCTCAGTGTTTTCCTTAACTTAGGCAGGTTAGAAAAGCTCTTGAAATTCCTGAAATGTAAGATCTACTGCAAGCTATACTAGTATGGCGGACCCAAGGACATGAAAAAATGCCAATAAATCAGTCTTTTACGTAATCTTCCCGTTCAAATATATGACAGACCCGAAAGTAGCCGTTCCTCTTCAGACTCCCTAAGAAGCCTTTCCACTGAGAATTGCAACTGAGCGGAGCATCAGGCTCTGAAGATGGCTGCCTGCACTTTGAGCATAGGATCTCAAACCCATGGGCCTGGTAATGGCATACACACACACACAAACACATCACATCAGTAAACAGTTAGATTTGCACATCTTAGAAGCTACCATCCTCCCAATAGCCAGCCAAATTTGAAAACCAAATGTATGGTCAAAAACACGGTGCTGCTTAGAGGAATGAGAATGATCAGCTCACCAGTTTCATACCCAGCTCATAGGCTCTGTATTGGGGATCAGATCTAACAGGCAAGGTGAAATTGCTCCGTCGGTCTGGAGTGAACTGTTGCTGTTGTAGCTGGGCATACAGGCATCGAGTGAATGTCACCTGGTAGGGTGAAGGGTTATAATTGTCTTAGAATTCCCAATACTTGATTTTTTTTTCTTATTATTATTTTTTTAAATTTACATATGTACCCTCATACATTCTAAATGTTTAGTTTTAACTTCACTGATGTGCATATTTCAGAAAATGTTATCATTATCATGACTATAAAATGAAAACCGATGCCATTTTACATGGGACATAGTGTTGTGAGTTTTACCAAGAAAAACAAAATGACACAGTTCTTAAAAATAACAACACAAGAAATAACATTTAACAAATATGAATGCTTGATTTTTTTCCCCAATTTAAATACTATCCTCTTATCTTTCTACCTAATTATAACACGGCAGTTAATTTTGGAATGTGTGCATTACCAAAGTGGGAACCCGTGTGCAAGGGGGAAAGGTTTTGAAACTTCGACAGGCCTGAAGATCCAGAGGATCTCGCAGGTAAAATGCTGACACTGCAGGGGCTACCAAGTCTGGCCTCTTGGCCAATACCGTGGCAATGCCTGCTGGCAAATAGCAATGGACATGGTGGAGGCTGTTTCTAATTTTCTCTGGGTACCTAAAAGAATGATAGACATATTTTAACACAGATACACACATGCAGAGAGCTGATGAAATCCAACTTACATAAACAGGCATATTTTCCACAATCAGATACAACCATGTCCCCCATAAGCAATTTATTTTTTCTTTGTATCTTAGCTATGTTGTTTAGTCATCACGGACGAAATTGACTCCATTAAAAGTCCTCTCTCACCCCTCTAGTCGCTTCCCTAATGCTGAGCGAATCTTGGCACTTGCCCGGCATTCCTGTGTATGGGAGGAAAGCAAGGCTAGAGCCTGTTCCAGACTGGGCACTATATTCTTGGGAAAGCCCACTGTGTTGGAAGGGGAGGAACAAGGAAGGATACACAGCTCTCCTCTGTGGAAGAACACCTAACAGAGAGAGAGAGAGGAGTGAGACTCAGTTGTCCCTGGAACCACGGTGGTTTAGCGGTAGTGTGCACACCTCCAAGTTGGGCATAGCAGGTTTGATCCTAACAAGGGGTGTCAGGTAAAGGGCATCTGGCTTTAATCCCCACATGTTCGGTAAATGTGAGGCATATGATGTAAAATGCTTGGAGCGCTCACTAGATTAGAAAAGTATATAGAATCAAAATCAAAATGGCCTTTGTTCAAGTTTATTGATAGCCAAGTAAATTTGCACATACAAGGAATGGGTTTTGAAGAGCATACAAAAGGACAAAAACACTGCTTAAAAAAGTAAAAAGAAAAGAGAAATAGCTACATAACGAAACCTGAGAGATCTGTTTTTATGTCATGATTAGTCCCCACATTGTGGGGGTGGACGTAGACTTAGATGGAGCATGGGGAGATTAAAGCAGAATGCCTCAAGCAGTAGGTTAAAATCCATAATATCTTGTTCATCGGTTACAAAAGCACGTGCTCTTCCACTGAACAACCACAGCCCCATGATATATAGCAAAAACTAAACATCGATAATAAGTACTCTTAGATTTTTTTTTAACACAGCAATGGATGACAAGATAGTTTGAACCAGATAGACACTTAATATGGAAACTGATACTATTACCACCTTACCCTGTTCTCACTGGTTTCTGGATTCAGCCATTTGGGAATGTAGTTTGCTGCTTCAATTAGAAGAAACTCTCCATCATTGTCTTCA
The DNA here is from genome assembly GCA_900302585.1 of Regalecus glesne. NCBI lineage: Eukaryota > Metazoa > Chordata > Actinopteri > Lampriformes > Regalecidae > Regalecus > Regalecus glesne. The sequence continues at coordinate 16,570 of OMLC01066272.1, read as the reverse complement.
ACTCTAAGCAACAAGAAGCAGAGGTTCCATCATCAAGACAATGTAGACACATCCATGCAGGATCCTCACAGACACGGTGGAAGATATATATTTTTTTATTTTCTTTAACAGTACCTGGCTGCAAGCTCAGAAAAATCCTCTGTGATCTTTTGGAGAAGGTACACGACGAACCACTCATCCTCCACATTGTCCCCAAACTGAACACTGCCTCCAAGGTGACCAGGAACCCCACCTAAAGATGATGACCAGTTCAGCCTGTTTAAAACTATATTCTCAAACCCCGACGACGTTAGGCCAGTGCAATAACAGAATAGTTCATACATATTCCAAATGATGCATTTGGTAGTGATGACTCTACTTTACCTTTGTCAGGCTTGTACTCAAGGTTGAATGACTGATGCTGCCAAATATATTGTGTGAGGAGCGGAGCAAACTTGGCTAGAATCTCTTGAAGTAGATATGTCAGACGTTGTTTGTTGGTTTGAGATTTGTAATCGTCGGGCTGAATCAAAAAAAGTTCGTACTTGACCACGTCTTCAAGAATCACTGTCCTCGATAGAGGATCCATGGCACTACTTAAAAAATACAATAAGAGACGTGAAGGTGGCTGTATGCATGTATTTAACTCGATGCCTTAATATTCGACTAAATGCTCATGTTCTCAAAATAAACAATAATTTCGCTAGACTCATCAACCAATAAACTGATCGAGAAAGTAAACAAAAGGACAAGAGGCCATTACAACGCTATCAAGATTAATATATCAATGATCATTTGAGGATAGCTTTCTGTTATACCTTAGTTTCTTTTCAAGTTGTAGGGTCAAATTTTACCTAGGACGGAGAGAATGGGGAGATGGATTTCAATTCTAAGATATATATACCTTTGTCACGCCGTCAAAAATGTTTTTGTCCTTTCATGAAACCTTTCGGCTACAACTTTGAATTACTGCTATTAGTTCCGCCTGTATATTTGAATGAAACAGAAACTTTTTCACCAAAAGCTAATGCGAACTTAAAATATTTATAAGAACATTCTAATAAATTATATTCAAAATAAGCAAAAAATCTAATACAATAATGTGTTTTACCAACACAGCTGAACACTCTCGTAACGCACGGATCGATTTCAGTAACACAATCATACTACCTTAATACACGATGGGAGTTGTAGTCAAACGCGGCAATGTCGCACAAGCTCTGGTAAGGGTATCTGAAATCCATTTCCCATGAGGCAATGGGAATACGAAGATGAGTATCCATGACAGCTCGGTTGTTGTTGTGGCCAGTGTGAGTGAATTCTGTTAGTTTAGAATTCAGTAATAGAATTACTATGTATCCTCCGTTGGTAAAATGAGGATAATGTGGTCTGATTTTGAGGCGTTATTCAATGTTTTTTCAGAAGTTTTGTTTGGGTAAGAAAATTCGTTCAGTTGCTGTTTGGCCACGGCGACTGATGTTTTATTTCTATTGCTCTAGCTAGGTTAGCTGGGTTTATAAGTAACAGAAAGCTGGCTTCAAACATTGGGTTAATGTCGGTTCGACGACGACGATAGCGTTGCCAGCTAATATTTAATTTGGGCCTAATGCCCCATTAACCTAATTTTATTTGGACTGGAGATAATGTCAGAACTTTGCTTTGAAAGTTCACAGCGAGTCCATGAAACGCTGGAGTGGACAATGAGAGAGAGGAACCTGAGACAATAAGTCAAGAAAGGAATGATGATTTCGCGATACAACAGACGACCCGTATCGCACAAGCTTGAGATGTGAGTAACTCTAACATTAACCCATACATATTTATCATGTTTAATCACTCAGCCTGGCTACTAATTCATCAGAATGGGGTGTGGACCTGCTTCGAGTGTAGACAAAGTAGCTGATAGTGAGTGGCCATATTTACTTACTGTTGGGAGAAAGTGAGATGGGTGACTAGTACATGATAGGATTAGAGTGTAAAATTAGAACTATATTAAACCTATTGGTTCCAGTCCATCCTTCACACCTATCTGCGCCGACCAAGGTATTAAATAACCATGAAATAACCTCTCATTTCCAAATAATACCTTGGGGAGTGCTTTATTTTTTTTATCTTATTGCATTCTCATGGATGATATCGCTGCTACCTTCCCTAAATATGACAATATGTAAACCAAAGTCCTTGATTTCTCTGTTGAGCAGTCGTGGATTATCCAGAAGCAGCCTTGACAACCATCCTCTCCCAGAGGACGCAGATGATAACCAGGCCCCACTGCATTTCCTGCATGACCTCCAAGAAGCAGTATCCACCTACAACAGGTATATAGAACCTGAACTGCACATAGATGGAAAGGCAGACATAATTTTATGGTTAATAAGCTTGAACGACTTGGGTAGTTTGTAGACAAATAAACTGGCAAACTAACTGATCAACTGACTGAACTAGTACCACCCCTCAGGTTTCTTGAAACCTCAGGTTTTTGTAGTCAGATTTGGACAAACCCAGGCTTTGTAAAGATAGAGTAGTAACTCAGCAGATTAATTACTTGACATACAGACAAAAAGACATACTAAACAGGGGTTGAGACTGACAACCCGAGTACACCTCAACAATGAGTGTTTAAATAGACAGAACAGAGAAAAGGTTTTTTATAAAAGTGAAACGATCATATTCTTTATAGCCTCATGCAATTTTAAGTATATGAGCTAAAGTTACATCTAATTTGGCATACAGAAGAGACAGATATGCTCTATTCCTCTCTCTCACCTGGTTATTTTATGCTACACCTTCTTAAATAGTGACTTTGGATGAGTGTAAGTGGATACCTCAAATCAATATATTAGTTCTATTAAATGTATTCTTACCATTTTGTATACGTGGCTATAAAAAATTACTCACCCCATTCAATTACTTTTTCCTTTCACTTTTCACATGAAAACTAAATTTAAATGGTATTTGGCCTGGGTTTCTTGTTTACTATTGAATTTGAATGGTCAGAATTATTTTAAACTAAGTCCCTTGGGGACTAGAAGCGTAATAAGAGAATATAAAAAAATGTTGATTACATTCTATTAAAAAGTGTAAGATATCTCTAGGAAGGGTCAGCTGTAACAGTAGCCTGATATTGTTACCATGAGGTCAGAAATGTATTGATTGCAACATTGTGAGCTATTTGTAGCTACATTCTTGAATGAAGCTAAAAAAAAGCTCACTTTGTGTGTGTGTGTCAGGAAGACTGTCATTGTAGGACATCCGAATTTTATACATTTTTTTAACCTTTTTTCCCCACCTGAATTTCCTGGGATGCCTATTGATGAATCCATCGCTTTCGATGCCCTTCTAGAACGCCGACAGGAAGGAGGAAGCCATAGCATGTGTCTCCTCCAAGTCACATGATGACTAGCCCTCGCTATTTTACACATCGCGGTCTCGCGGGGAAAGCACAAGGCTTGGCCGTCGGAGGAGAACGAAACAGAGCACTTTCTGTTCACTTAACTGCGAGCGCCCGGATGGCCCAGAGGGGGACACTAGCGAACCTAGAATCCTTTATCCAACCTAACTACTATACCCATGTGAGGCTTAGCCAATTATGCTCCATTAACTTTGGACCTCCGGCCGTGGTTGGATACGGCACAGCTGGGATTCGAATACCCAACTGCATGATGCAGATACACTAAACATTGCCTTAACCCCCTATACCACTGGAGGCCATCAGAATTTATATTTGAGTATTCTAGTGGTGTCATGGGTCTTATTCGAGCCATGGAGTTGGAAGGTGCTCACTTGACCCACACAGTAACTTATGAACCTATTGCCATGAACTTCCCTTTCCCATAACTGCATGAGAAGATTACTTCTCAGATATTCACGCAAAAATACCACAAAGGGTAATTCCATCAGATTCTTTATACTTGCAGATACAGATACTTGCCTCCATTTATTTACTTTGGTTATGTTTCAACAAATAGTACACAAGACATACGGTTCATCTGTGCCTATTATTATGCCCTTTAGCTCAGAGACATCTGGTGCATCAGGCCAGTCTGACTGTCCCTCAGTCTCCACAGAAGACACCACTCAGTCCTGGTCAGGTATCAGTAGCTACACTGGGACTGGAATATCCACGGAGAGGAGCTCTGTCTTCTCTTGGGGTTATGATGTGAGTAGTCTCATCTTAAGCAAAATCACGTGCAGTTTGATAAAAGTTTTTTTAAAGAAAATTTAAATCAGATGCACAGTTGTCATCAGGATTTAGTCTATGATTATAGACAACAATCAGGTTGGTACTAGTTGTCTTTACTGTGGGCTTTTTAACAAGCTTGTGAGAATGCCGTTGAATGACTCAAAGTTTATAATGTTTAGTCTTCCCACTCTTTCAATAGTCATTAATGGTGGGTTAGATTCCATCGGGTATTGCTTTGAAACAACACTAGTCTTTACAGCCTCAGCCAGTCCACTATACTTTTCTAGGACTCAATGATTTATTTAGTTTCATGTCCTCAGACTGCCTCAACATCAAACCTTTTTCTATTGCAGACAAATTCACTCACAGCCTGTATGTCTGTCCATCTATCTGTCTGTCTGTCTGTCTGTCTGTCTGTCTATCTATCGGTGACCTAACTCAGGAGGTAGGGCAGTCATCTCGCAATCAGAAGATTGGTGGTTCGATCCCTGGTTCCTACAGAAAGCATGTCGAAGTGTCCTTGATCAAGACACTGAACCCCAAATTGCTTAGGAAAACAGATGAAAATTAGCCTGGTATCTAAATCTGGCATATTTCTATTCTATATGTTTATTAATATACATTTTTCCTATGAAGTAGTAATTGACTTGTTCTTATATAGCACTTTTCTAATCTACTGACCTCTCAAACCGCGATCCATATCGATCTGTCTGTCTTCAAAAGTTAGATACCTGCTAAATAAGAACAAGTCAATTTGCAATTTAACATTTAACATCAAGTTATATCTGAGGCAAGATTATATTTTAAGTGCAAAGGATATAAACAGAATATAAACAGAAATTCTCAATTTCTCAATATTTATATCCACCATATTGTGGATATGAGCTGGTATTTCCACCAGCTTTTGTTCTTTCTGGAAATGATTCTACAAATTTGTTCAGTATTGAGATTCCAAATTATTCCAACAGTCCTAGAGCGTTCCAGAGGTTGTGCTGTGTTACATTATGTTTTCCCTTTTCCCTTTCCAAATATTAACTTGGGTATTCAATGAGTTTAAGGTCTGTTGACGGTGGAGAAAAGGCAAATTAGTTAATGCTCCTTGCTCTTCTTTCGACATCAAATAGTCTTGGCAAAGCTTTGATGTATGTTCTGGTTAACTATCCTTCTGGAGTAAAATAATTTTCCACACAAGGATGGAAGTAGTACTTACTCAGTGTGTAGTCAATCCTGTACTAAACACTGAAAGAAGTGAAACAGCCCCGAATGTGACTATTTTACCCACTTTGTTTGTAGGTTTTATGCACTTTCATTAACCATTAGTGCAGCTGTCTCCTCACAGCAAACCCTACAATTATATTCACAACCTTTAAATTCTGGTTTCATTTATAAACAATATTTTCTTTCAGTCTTCAGTGCTGAAATTACTTTAAATTTTGTCTCATGCTGACAATTTTGAAATAGTTTTAGGTCAAAGGGCTTGGAAACTGAGCTACTGACAGAAGGTTTTGGGGAGAAAGTTTGGCATTGTGTTCTGGATATAGACGCTGGTCTCCCTCCTAAACATATCTTGACATCGGTGATCAGATGGTGTGTTGCTTTAAGTCTGCCTGGTCTTGCTTTGAATACAACTGACTTCTGAAAGCCTCTGTAGTATATCTTGTATTGTCTCTTTTAGAAACTTAAATTTAGCTCCAATTTGGCTCTGGGATAGTTTTTCATCTCTCATGAGAACAATTTGACCTCTAACTACTTCAATAAGCTTCACTGCAAAAAAGTGCAGAAACCTTTGCAAAAAGTCTCCTTTATCAAAATGAAAGCACCCTCTGCAGCAAGCAACAATAACACATAAGGGGTCATATTAATTATATTCAATATAGTTTGTTACATGACCACACTAACTATGTAATAGGAGTTTACGTGTCTTAAACAATCAATTATAAAGTGTCTTATGTTTTTTGTAGGGTTAGGGAATAATTTGAGATTATAAATTATCACTTTTCATTTTTTTATATTGTTCAGAAATTTAGATATTGTTATAAATGGATCAGCGATTTTTTAAAAATTAATGTCTGGTTTAAAGTTATACATTATGTTACCAAACAGTTTATGGGATGAACCACTGTTGGATTCTTTGGTATGGTATTTTTGCATAATGATGCTGTGTAAAATATTACTGAGAATATTTTCCATATCACTGAGCTCTAGTTTTCTGACTTACTCTTGAATAACAAATACCACGAGTAATTATATTTTGTTAGTTTTTGATGAATGATAGAAACAAACAGATCTCTGTGGTGGACTCAGTCTTTTGAATTCTACCATATGCTTAACACACAAACACTACAGGGGACAGAAGGAGTTCCTCATTATGCATCAAGGCATCCCACTGAGAAGCTCAGCAGTAAACCTGCAAATTATGTTGCATCTCTCTCCTTCTCTCTCTCTGTGTGTGTGTGTGTGTCTCTGTGTCTCTGTGTCTCTTGTCTCATCCCTCTCCCCTAGGAGTTCGACAAGGCCGCATCTCGACAAGTTCAGCAAATGTTTGAGGAAATCGACAGAGAGCTGTATGAGGGAAAGGGTGGTGGTGGAGGAGAGCTGCGGGGTCTGCAGGATGAGTGTCAGCAGTGGGCTTCCAGGTTCCCTCATCTCCGGTATGTCATCCATTCAACTCCAAAATTGAATAAAAATAGATATGCAATCTAAGTCAATCATGTGCATGCAAGACTCAACTATAGTTGACTTATATTAGGTAGAAATATGATGAAGAGTTATTAAAATAGATAAATAATAAAACATATCTTTTTTTTGCTTAAGCGCTGCAAATTAAAAGTGCTGACGAGTGGTCAGTCCAGTCTAGTTTATTGTTGAGGTGAACACCCAGGAACTTGTAAGATATCATCTTCTCAATGTCTATCTCCTGGATATTCACCGGTGTCAGAGGGGAGTGTGTGCACCTTTGATAATCCACCACCATTTCCTTGGTGGTAGATTTTGGACTGGTAACCTCTCTAGTGTGTTTCTCCACCTTCTGCCCAATGAGAGCAGATCTGTGACTCGACTTTGGATAAGTGGTTGACAATTAAATGAAATATATCCTTTGTCAATCAACTTAGCTTATAATCACAGGAAGAACACCAGCTTTCTTTCTGTGTGTGCATATATCAGTCCGCTGCTAATCTTGCATACTACTGGGCCTCTCAGTCTATTAATTTTTATGCAGCTATGACTATGATCATGGACCTCTCATTGTTTTGGTGATTCAAACTTTTAAAAACCCTGTTTTATATCACGATTAAGTGTTAATTCTTCAGCTTTTTTTTTGCCCAAGTCCAAGTATCAGAGAAGGAGAGATATGCCTGGTGGGGATCTGGCCCCATTTTAGTTACAAGTGCACAATGTGTTTGAAGATGCAAAGATGCCTGGGTGCTTACTAGTGATTTGCTTATAAAAGATTGTAAGATCTGTTTTCAGTAGGACAAATGTACCTGAGCTAGTCATATCTTCATCCAGTTCTGGCAGTTTCATCACCAAGATGGAAGTGATGTAGGGTCAGTAGTTTAAAATTGTTTTAAGCAATTGGGATTGATTTGTGGATTTACAGTAATTAATTGTGGCTCATCAATTCTTTACTTTTAATCTGTTTTTTATTTGGACGTGTGCTTGTGAGTGTTTGTTGATTTTTGCCTTGTTGTGTTTTGTGTTCACTGTAATGTGCATGCATGTATGTGTCCATACATGTATTTACCCTCCAGAATCCTGGGAACGCAGCTGGTATGTCCTAGTGATGAGGGCTTCCAGTGGTATACATCTTCAGGGAAGGACATCTATGATAACCATCCATCAGAGGAAAAGGACAGCACTATCAAGGCCAAGGAAAAAGATTGGGGTTCCACAGAGTAAGCAGCCCAGCCTCTGATTGTTTATCTGATTGACATTGGAAAGATTTTAGCTACTTTACTATCCAATTTAGTCAAATTTTTGAAATTGTGAAATGATGGTTGATGGTTGTGTGAATGAGACCATTAAAGAGTATTGAGCATTTAATACCAATGACATATTAGGGGTATGATTTTTTTTGAAATAGCCCTCCAACCAGATTTTAACATTTTGATATGGGGCTTCAAAAGCTCTAAGTTGACATGAAAGATTTTCCAAAATAATTCAGGATTCTTCAGGGGGCAAATCATCTGATGAAATAATTTGAAAGTATAATAAAGACAAGTGAGATTTTGTGACATTCATTTTCATAGATAATGTACTCGTTTTTTGTATCGGGATTTTCTATTTTAGTCACCACTCAAAACACTTAATAAAATGTCATAATAGTATAGATGATATAGTAATAATAGATGATATCATAGATTGTTCCCAAGTAATGATTAGTTTTTTTTCTGATGCTTTTTACCCTGTCCTCCCAAGCAGAGCTGATTGAGAGTTGGTGGATGCACCAGTGAGAACATTTAATTAGCTCAGGGAGTTTGTGAGAAGTCCTTTAGTGTCTCTCCTTCACTGAATGACTAGCTGGCTGGCAGGTCAGCCAACTGCTTGTTAGTGCATCAATTATGGATGCCTGCTGGTTGGCTCTGTGGTTTTGTGACCTAGATGTGGTGGCTGTTAAATGATCCAGTCAGTAAGGAAAAGTGTTTAAACTAACTAACTAACTGCTGTGACTGCCACTTTTACAAGTAGGCCAGCTGTCAATACCGATGATAATTACTCTTGTTAAGAAAAGGGGGGCATCACACTGCTGAGATTGAGCAGGAGAAGGATAATGGTGTTTTTTAACCAGTTTGTCAGTGTCATTATGGTGTGCATGTGTGCGCACAGGTGCGCGTGTGTTTTCTTTTTTGATGACCAGAATGTCCAGCCTGATTTCATATTATCAAGAGCTTCAGACAGTTCTATTCATACAATGTATGGAAATTATATTGCATGTTTGCTTCTGTACTTCTGACTGTGTGCAAGCACAGAACGCTCTGCAAACATGCCCTGATTCTTAGCACTCTTGTTTTTGGGGACAGGTTGAATGTGCAGGGCAGGAGAGCAGTGCTGACCGAGCCCTCTGCAATGGAGTCAAATGAACCCACTAGCACAACTAATGGCTCGAGAAGTCTTAACATGCAAAGAGTGATTGAAGTGGAGGGCTTGATGGAGGAGTACCTGGCCTTTGATAGCAGGGACTTGTGAGTTACAGCATTTCTTTACACTCATTCATATTAGTTTTACAGTTGTTGTTGGTATATTTCCTTTTGGGTTTTTTGCTTTGGGGTTTGGGGCATTTTAAGATATTCCTAAGATAATATATTCCTTTATTAGTCCCACTGGGGGAAATTGCGGTATAACAGCAGCAAGTGTAAAGCACAGTAAGAGAGATATCAGATCTAGAAATAACATGTAGTATAGACAAGATTCAACAGGGCAGGAAATATGTACATTATATACAGTATGGACAGATAGACAGATTGCATTCATTGTTAATCATGCAGGGTGTTGTAGTTATTGCTGTACATGTTTTGGGGTTGTTCTATTGTGGGAGCAGTGCTGATTAAAGAGCCTGACAGCTGCAGGAAGAAAAGACCTACGGAAACGCTCCTTCAAACAGCTTGGATGCAGTAACCTATCACTGAAGGAACTCTCTAGTTTAGCAATGTAGTCCTGCATGGGGTGAGAACTATTGCCCATCATGGATGACAGCTTAGCCATCATCCTCCCTTGTCCCACTACCTCCACAGTGTTGAGGGGGCATCCCACGACTGACCTTGCTTTCTGGACAAGCTTATCAAGTCTCTTCTTGTCCACAGCTGAGATGCTGCTGCCCCAGCAGACCACTCCATAGAAGATGGCTGGTGCCACCACCGTGTTATAAAATGTCTTGAGGAGTGGCCCCTGCACTCCAAAAGACCTCAGTCTCCTCAGCAGATACAGCCTGCTCTGGCCCTTCTTATACAGTGCTGTTGAGTGGTCAGTCCAGTCCAGTTTATTGTTCAGGTGAACACCCAGGTACTTGTAGGACCTCACCATGTCAATGTCCATCCCCTTGATGTTCACCGGTGTCAGAGGGGAGTGCGTGCACCGGTGAAAATCCACCACCATTTCTTTGGTTTTACCCACATTGATCTGGAGGCGGTTCTGCTGGCACCAGTCTACAACGTTATGAATTAGCTCTCTGTACTCCGTCATCCCCATCTGTGATGAGGCCGATGATAGCAGAGTCATCAGAGAACTTCTTTAGGTGGCAAGTGGGTGAGTTATGGAGGAAGTCTGCAGTGTAGAGGGTGAAGAGGAACGGGGCCAGGACTGTTCCCTGTGGGGCCCCTACACTACAAACAACCAACTCCGATACACACTCCGGTGTTCTCACATACTGTGGGCGGTTGGTGAGGTAGTCCAGAAGCCAGGTTGTGAGGTGATGGTCCACCACTGTGTGCTCCAGCTTGTCCCCCAGAAGCACAGGCTGTATGGTGTTGAAAGCACTGGAGAAATCAAAGAACATGATCCTCACAGTGCTCCCAGGCTTCTCCAGGTGAGACAGAGCTCGGGTTTGGAGGAAGATGACAGCATCATCCACCCCTATGCCAGGTTGATAGGCTAACTGTAGTGGGTCCATCACTGGGCTCACCAGGGGGCGGAGATGACCAAGGACCAGCCACTCAAGGGTCTTCATCATGTGTCATGTTAGTGCCACCGGCCTGTAGCTGTTGAGGTCCTTGGGGTGTGGAGTCTTGGTAACTGGTACCACGGAAGATGTTTTCCATAGCAGTGGCACTCTCCCCAACTTCAGGCTCAGGTTGAACATGTATTCCAAAGGCCTGCATAGCTGATCTGCACAGGACTTCAGGAGCCTGGAGCTGATGCCATCTGGACCTGCAGACTTCCCTGCCTTGATCCTCCTCAGCTGATTCCTCACTTGGAGTGTTGTGAGAGACAAGTCTGAGCAGGGTTGTGTGGATGGGGGTGGAAGGGTTGGAATGATGAGCAGAGGTGGGTGACTGTGAGCTGCTCGTTGCAGAAGGCGAGGTGGGGCTGGAGTGATGCAATGGACATGCAGATGAGGGTGATTGCAGCATTGAGGACTGGGGCGGGGGAGGAATGGGTGTCTGGTCAAATCTATTGAAGGATAGATTCAGATCGTTCACCCACTTTTGGTCCTCCACAGTCTGGGATAAGATAAGATAAGATATTCCTTTATTAGTCCCACGGGGGGAAATTGCGGTGCAACAGCAGCCAGTGTAGAGCACAGTACAGAGACATCACATCCAGGAAACACCATGTAGTATAGACAACATTAAACAGGGTAGGGTAGGGAATCTGTACATTATAAACAGTATAGACAGATTGAATTCATTATTGGTTATCCAGTATATTGTAGTTGATTATTGCTGTACATATTTTGGGGTTGTTTTATTGTGGGAGCAGTGCTGATTAAAGAGCCTGACAGCTGCAGGAAGAAAAGACCTACGAAAGCGCTCCTTCAGACACCTTGGATGCAGTAACCTCTCACTGAAGGAACTCTCTAGCCCAGCAATGTAGTCCTGCATGGGGTGGGAACAATTGTCCATCATGGATGACAGCTTAGCCATCATCCTCCCTTGTCCCACTACCTCATGCAGGACTAC
>OMLC01066271.1:25547-44034 GCA_900302585.1 Regalecus glesne | reverse complement strand
ATATTTGTAAGTGGTGATTGATGAAACTTCTTCAATGAACTCACCTCCTTCAGTTTATCAGTTAGAACCTTGATCTCCTCCTCATATTTGTCCTCCTTCTGTGAATACTGTGATCGCATAAAAGCAACTTGTTAGTCAATGGTCGTCATTGATGGAAAATGCATGGAAGACGGTTTCAATGCAAAATAAATAAATACATATTTTGCCATTTGATTAATCACTTTCAATCAGACATCCCACCTTCTCTGCTTGGGCCTCAAGAGACTTAAGGTTGTTGGTCACAGTTTTTAGCTCCTCCTCAAGCTCAGAGCATTTACTGGTGTTTTAGAGGGAGTTGAATGGGAATATTGGCAGGTGACAAGACCAGAGTAGGGGAAAAACAGTGAGAAGACACAAATCATTTCATGAAGGTTTGTTAAAATTGTCAGTAAAAAGCTTGCCACTGTATATTTTAAACATATTTCTACATTCTGAACTTCATGTACTCAATTCCCAAATCCCTAGAGTTCTGTATTCAGTGAGAGAAACCAGCTAGTTGAGTGAGACTTGGTTTCCACTCAATCTTTAGAGAACTAAACTGTGATTACAGCAAATGGATACCAAAAAAAAGCATTTGAAAATGGTTGGGACTCCACTGGGCATTCATTACCTTCCATTTATATGTTCTTGCTCATTTTGATTTGTTTTTATTCATTAAAATCACTGGCCAAATGGTCAGGATTCCAGTGGAACAGCACTTAAGCACCTTCATGGCATTAACATGGAGAAACAGATGCATGACAAGGAAAGGAATGACTCGGCACAGGAAGTTCTTACCCTTCAGACAACTCGGCGCGCTCCTCTGTACGTTCTAGATCACTCTCAATGATTACCAGCTTACGGGCAACCTGAGAGACAGCACACAGGAGCACAAAGACCCACACAAGCACTACATCAATACACAACTAGACACATTTACGTCACTATACAGGAACATAAAATGCTTCATTACAGGCTAAAACTAGTCATGGATCATTACCGAGTTAAAATACAATATACGGGCCACATGCACATTAACACAATCCTGTTACTTTTCCCGCTTGCTAGTTTGCATCCCCATGAAGATTACAACCAATGCTCCCTGAAAGTGTCTGTAGCATTAGCATGGGAGCTGTAATGTCAACTTCAGAAGGAATCAATGGTGAGCCCAGATGGTTTGCTTTTAAAAGACAGGTGATCCTTCAGTGACTCCCATTGGCACCAATGCTCAGAATGCGAGTAACAGCTGTGAGGAACTCGCCTCTTCATATTTGCGGTCAGCCTCCTCAGCAATGTGTTTAGCTTCCTTCAGCTGGATCTCTTGCAGCTCCATCTTCTCCTCATCCTTCATGGCCCTGTTCTCAATGACTTTCATGCCTCTGGAGAGGAGGAGGGAAAAAAAAGAGTCAAAGAGAATTCTACAAGCGAACCGTCACCACAGCTATCCAGTATGATTAGTGGTAGTAGTCGTGGCCCCTTTTAAGATGGACTTCAAGTCAGTGGTCTGTGTTATAAAGTCCCTGCTAAGTATTAGGATTAGAGAAGGGGGGCAGGGAAACCACTTTTATACAGAATCCAAAGGCAAATACCCAAACACATGGTGTTGCTGCCAAGATGTTCATGTGGCTGTTTTGTATGGGGACTCTAGTGTCTTTGTTACATATAGATAGTTGGATTATCATGAAGATGGGAGACAGTACCACAAGTCACGTGGCTCCACAAATGGTAAACATTTAACACATTATTTGTGCTGTGACATGGCATCATTGTGTAATGATTGCATGTAGCAGCGAGTGGTCAAGTTTGACTAGTTGTTAACTAGGTGTACAAATAGGTCAAAATCGATGCAAACAGCCATGTTTAGGAAGGCCAATAGTACATCGAGCAGTTATCCGTACAAGAGAAGAAATTGCAACCATTGGACAATATTTCAAATGCAATTATCCATGAAACTGGTCTGAGCTGAATTGAAAAGAATTAGTGGTGAGGGTATGGTAAAACTGGGGGTTGCTATTGCCCACCTCTCACTCTCATCAGCCGCCTTCTCAGCCTCCTCCAGCTTCGTCAGAGCTGTGGCCAGACGCTCCTGAGCACGGTCCAACTCCTCCTCAACCAGCTGGATACGTCTGTTCAGGGAAGCTACATCTCCCTCAGCCTGGGGAACCACATCAAGGAGACATCACAGTTAACCTGAACGATCATGGGCAAACACACCTTTCCACGTCTACACGTCATATAGCTTTTTCTACACTGCCTCCAAAGGTGCATTAGAAAAACGGGGATTTCAGAGGGGTTTTCCTTAGCAAGTGAGAAAGTTGGAATAATGGTCCCTGGCATCATATCGAGGCGCGGCATAGCTCAAGGAGGTAAGGTGGTCATCTGTAAATCAGGATGTTGGCGGTTCGATCCCTTGCCCCTGCAGAAAGAATGTTGACGTGTCTTTGAGCAAGACACCGACACTGCCTTTCACCCAGTGAGCCCTGCGATGGTCTCCAGCATGACTCTGAGGCCCGGATTCCTTTAAGTTGTTGACGATGGACGGAGGGACGTTTTATTGAGTCAAGCTTCGACCAAAAGGCCTCAGTGGTCTTAACGTTGCTTGAACTAACATGGAAGCCCTTGTCCAGTGTGCAGATAAAGGCTCAACGCTCACTTACAATACCTTGCACCTGCTCCACTGAGGCAAGGAGGTGCCCACGACTATATTGTCAGTTCAAACTCATCCCCTGGAGAACGCTCCTAAGCATTGATGAAACATATTTGATAAAACAACAAATCACTCCTTGCCAAACGTATTACGCACGTTTTAAACGGAGTTTGGTTCACTCGAGATGGTCGACGGAGGGCTTAAAAACAGGATGATTTGGCATTTGAGTCAATCCACCCCAAAGGGAGGCGTTTGTTCACTTATGAGTATTTGAACACAAAGGCGGTGCAGTTAAATGGGCAGTTGTATATGATGATGATGATGATGATGACTTCGCAATAATCAGAGTTTAAACGTCGTGTGCTCGTTTGAGGAGCCTGTGGCGCCCGGTTGGGTGGCGCCCATTGATCAAAACCAGCATCTAGGCACGTCACGTCAATTAGGGTGAATTTCGAGGGGAAAAAAAGCAAAACAAAATCTCACATCACATTCACATTTTAACAATTGCTGTCTTTGGGGCCTAATGGCCAAGCATCTTGACCAGATTTGCACTAATACGGTCGGCAGCCTGAGAACTAATAGCCTTAAATCATTAATGAGGGCTTACGGATTCCCTCGACCTCTTCTCTTGAGACAGCTCCCGGTGGAGACTCGATGCCCGGTCCTCTGCCACGTCTGCTTGCTCCTGCAGTGATTTGATTTTCTTCTTGACAGCTTCCAATGATGTCCCGCTGGCCATGTCTTTCTTTTCAATTGCGTGTTGTGCTCGTCGTCAGCCTGCTCTGCCGTGGTTTCTTACGTTCGCCCTCCTCTCTCGATAGTTTGAAGCTTCGCGACCGGGATGCAGCGCGTTTGATCCTTAATGCCTTCAATCAACCGCTGATGAGGATGGGACGTGCCACCAGACACCGGAAGTAGCCGCACCGATTTCAGACACGATATAGAGCTATATTTATTAAAAAACACCCCACATATAAATATATTACACTGATACCTGCCCGTTCAGATGTAATTTACAGTGCATTTAATTATTTATTTTTTCATTTTATCTTGTAATTAAATAAATCACGAGGTTTTAAGTGATCCATTAAGGCTGTCTCCTCCTGCTGGTAGATTAGTGAAGCACATTGCACCTGATCCATCTCATGTGCGTTTATTTGATGCTTCATTCCTAATAATCACCATTCGCTATGATAGTGTGCAATTATTTGCACATGTGCAAATAATATTGAAACCTGTCCGTTACTTGATTACTATAATTTTTTGGCTCGGCTGACTGATCAGAGGCTGTGGGTTCGAACCCACCGTGAAGCGTCAGAAAGAGCGTCCAGCCCTAATCCCCCAAACTTCATCTAAATCCGTGTCCAACCCCACCATATGGGAAAATCGTGACATAAAAGGGACCCCTCATTGCAATTTTATTGTGCTGGCATAATGACAATAACGTTCTTGAATCTTACTTCTTATACGTGTTTTGCACCTGTTTTGGATATTTTGAATAACCGATATGAAAAAAGCTTTTAATTATTATGACTGTTTGCAGTTGTCGTCTTAGAGCCTACAGAAGAAGATGGAGATTTATTAATTTGTCATTATATATACCTACGACATGTGTTCTCTGTATTTAACGCATTTGAGGGACTTGAGATGTAAAATGGATCTCACTCATTGTGTAAATGTGGTGTGCAGAACCTCGGTTCTAATTCCAGATGGTTTTCTTAGTGCCTTGCTCAAGGACACGAGTTTTGACCCCAATTGACGTGTCTATATGTTGCTGGAGGGTAACCAGTCTACCCGGGAGAATAATTCATAAATGGGGGTGGGGGGGTAAGCAGACTGGGATAGGATTCGAACCTGAGACCCTCTTGCTGCGAGGCAACAGCGCTTGCTACTGCGCCACCTGATGGTCGTGGTGTTAATGTTCATGTTATGGTCCCCATAGGGTCTAAATGAGCGTAAAATGAGCAATTGGCCTTGCCCTAAAAATTAAAATCAGGCAAAAGGTGTAATTTCATCTGGCGTGACTAACGGTTGAGTATCAGTTGAGACCGACATGTGGCTGTCCGGACACACATGTAGAGGTGTCTAAAATGCTTGACTGAAACTCTACACTGGCCCCTATAGATTCACCCAACTAGCTGAGGAACGCGTCGCTAAGCCAGTGAGACGTGACGTTACCATATACAGCACATAAGCCAAATTTAGCCAACTGCGTCTTCAACCTTTACACTACCATCATGTACCTAACATGACCATTTAACCTGATCAATCATGTGCTTTGTGACTGCTGTGATACTGTGTGGATTGACTCACAGTGGTCCAAGATCAAGACCATCAAGGACAGTTCTTCAATGAGCCCCTATAGCTCTTTGTGGACCCTCCCCACCACCATCACCACCAACCCATACACTCACATCTGTGGCTTTCTTCTCAGCGAGCTCCAGTTTCTCCTGGGCATCCTTAAGGGCCTCGGAGTACTTGTCCAACTCATCTTCAGTTGCCTTCAGTTTCTTCTGTAGTGCTACCAGGTCATCTTCAAGCTGGATGAAGAGCAAATAAGATATTATAAACCAATATTGGGCTGGGTGATGGACACCATGACGTCATGACGGTGCGCACTGGCACCTGTGAATGGAGAGCGTCCAGTGACGTAATGGGAGACGGCACCAACAGCCAATCAGTGAAGCTAAACACACACACTTAGTGCTGGGGTCAGCCTATATCCCACAGTGAGGGATGGATCATTAATTTTCCTCACACGCACTGACTTTTATTTAAACACAGAGTATGCAAGACTTTTTAAAAAGAGAGAACACTAAAACTTGCATTTTAGTGGAAGGATCACCATGCAACCTATATCTCAAGCTCAAAAACACCCTATGGTAACGGCTATAAACTCCTTTTGTTGCCAAAAAACGTGATTTTATTGGGGTATCTACTGTTTTGGGGAAGGTGGGGAAATTATTGGTCATATTTCACATTAAACGATGTGAAATCCCAACAGTACTACTTTTGAACCAGGGAATCATTTCCGGAGGCGAATGCAGAATATTATAAAGGACTTCAGGGGAAGAAAATATAAGTGGGAATGTGTCAAAGCATTTTAATCTGTATCAATATTATCAGTCGTCCGATCCCATTACTATTCCATAAGGAGAGAATGAACTCATGCTGGTCACAGCCCCGCAGGTTCAGGGGTCGCTTCATGCGTTGTGCCAAATGGCACCGCTGCTGCGCGTCCCTCTCACCACAGACGGCCCACCTGTTTGCTTCTGTCCTCTGCTGCCTTCTTGTCTCCCTCTGCCTGCTCAGCTCTGTCCAAGGCATTCTCCTTGTCCAATTTGAGCATCTGCATCTTCTTCTTGATGGCGTCCATGGCGGCTATTAAAGTGAACGAACGAACAAAATAAACTTGAACTGAGTGATGAGAGGTGCTTCGAGCGTCTGGACCACCACACTGAACGTCAAGCTGGAGGGCAAAAGTGGGGTCGGCTATGGGGAGTCAAATATGTACTTTAGGGCGTTAGGACCCCATTGGGTACCCAGGTTTTTGGTGAGGGGGAGTCCAGTTGCTTGCCTATGAGGGCTCCCTCTTCTTTGATTCGCTCCTGGAAGACTTTTGACCGCCTGTGTGACTATACAAGGGGGACATATGGGCGTCCAAACACGCCCCCTCCCCTCATCCACCCATACCATCAACACACCAATCCTATTTCTACCACCCCCTCCCCAGATGGGCAGCAGGCAGATGCTCAGCACTGCTCCGATAGTGAAGAGCCCATCGTCAACCTGCGTGCTGACACGCACTTCATTCTCAATCTAGGAGATGTCATCAAGCGATTATCGTTCAATTGTTGGTATGTGAACGAAGGTTGACAGAGGAATCGCTTGATTGTAGGTTCTAGATCAATCTACACCAGTGATTTCCCCCACACACTGTCTGGATGGCTGGCGTTCATGTCATTCTGGTGTTCCGATCGGTGGAGATTTCACCGCGGTTAATCCGGTTCGATAGCGCCAATGGAGTGGGATTGGGTGAGCTCCACTGGGAAGTTAGTCTGTCAGTCTGTCGTCCTGTCTGTCTCCCAGCAGGCGAGGGGTGAGAGTTACAATGGCCCCACGGTATTGCTCAACACGTGAAAAGCCATCGGATTGGCTAATTTCTCTGAGAGCTTTATCGTCAAGCTTGTCTAAATCCTCTAGGAGTTATTAAATGACATAAGAATGATCTCAAATGGACCCGACTGAAAGATGTAAGTACATTGGCATTTCAACAATGTCCCCTGCTCGCTGTTAGCGCCCATTGGGCTACTGGGTGTTTGGCCGTAATATGTACCCCTCTCATGAAATGCACCCCGTTATGCTGCAGCGTTAAACACCCTGTGAAATGCTGTGAACTTACAAAAAATATATAAATCAATTTCATGTTGTGATTATTTCTTCTGAACATTTCTTCAGAATGTGGTGTCGTGGAATATGAAATGTATTTTTAATTCCATTCTTAATAATAATAATAATAATAATAATAATAAATTCATCGTGTACCGCTTATCTGGGGCCGGGTCACAGAGGTAGCAGTTCCCGAAGGGGACCCCAAGCTTCCCTTTTGCTGGTCACATCAACCAGCTCTGAATGGGGAACCCCGACGAGATCCCAGGACAGCGAGGATACCTAATAATAACAATAATAATAATGACCGTCGTCCTCATCATCATCTTTGTAGGGACAGTACATACTGTTGAAAATTCAGAAGGTAAACATGACATATTTAAACCCCGGGCTAATTTCCATCTGTTGCTGTGAATCCGTGGCGTTTATTCGTGCAGATAAGGGGGTCCCTTTCACGACGGGGGTACATATTATGGCAGTACATGGGGTGCTGCCGCAGCTGTCACCCCTCATAAAGCAACAACAGCTCAGGGGATCTGTGTTCAAGAGTAAAGTAATCTGCTCTATACATTTTGCGCATGGCGTAGTTTTACACATTATTAAGGACACGGCCACAAAAAAGAGATGTAAATGCATGAATGTGTCTTTAGATGGGGAAAGATTACTTGAACAGATGTAATATCGTTAAAATGAGTTAGCTCAACACAAAAAGATAAAGCGTCATTTGGCTTCTTGGCCTTTTTGAGGATCAACATGGATTCATGACGGTACCTTGTCATTCTAGTCAACGAGGTCCTTCAGATGGGGGTTTCTCCAAAAGCCTCTCTGTCCCCCCTTGTCCATTTTATTCCACTTGTGTTTTTCCAAGGAAGTATTTTTAGGAGTTTTATTGCTCGGAGAGCACCTGCTCGGTCCTGTATGTACATGTTCCTCACTCCAACGGAGCCTTGGTCTTAACATTGGGGAAACACGTCTTCTTCTGTTAGATCTCTCTCTCTCTCTCTCTCTAGGATTTGGTCATCTGAGAAAAGAATGAGGGGCCTATTTTAATGTCCACTCCGAGTAAAATATCTTTGACAGATCCCACCGTCATTCTAGTTTGCCCCAGCCACGTTGTTAGCTATAGCTTATAGCTATAGGTAGTGAGGGACATAACCAAATTACGAGACCGTGTTTCAACTCCATCGAATATGGAACACTCTTTTGTACTCATTTACATTCCAAAGTGTTTAATCCGTATTTTCATACCACTTTTATATTTAACCCCTCAAAAATAAATTAACGAGTTAGCAGCGTTATCCATTAGCATTCCAGTGTGTGGAAGGCAGATGTCACCGTGTTGCTGCCCTGCCAGTGTTTTATTGGGGGCCGTGTAGCCAGCCAGGCCGGCATGCCAGTCATACAACAGAGAGCTAGCTTAGAGGCTCCTGGCTCAATCTGTGTCATCCTATGAGCCTCAGCAGACTGAGAGACAAACATTGGCACACTGGGGTAGGCCAGCTACTAATGTGTTTACATCGGATGTTTTGCTGCTGTCAGATGGTTAAAAGAATCAGGGGCTGATTATATGAGGGCCTGACAAGGCAGAGGCTGCAGGTTTGAATCCACGTCGTACCAAAGAGCATTAGGAAGGACATCCGGCCATAATCCCCCAAACTCCATCTAAGTCCGTGTCTACCCCCACCACCACATAAAAAGGATTTATCATCAGGGGGTGTTCAAGATCACACACATCCATTTTTTTTCAAGACTGTACAGGTAAAAGCAATTGTGGCAGTCATCTGTGATTCATGAGCAATGTTGTGAGGTATTTTGAAGAATTATGAGAAGTTGCATATGTTCAGAATACATGTGGCCTATATAACCTGGTTCTTACAGCCTTATGGGGCTGTAATTCAAAAATCTTGATTGTGGTTAACCACAAAACAGCCTTTGGGCATTTTTGACTGCAAGTATGAAACCGAGATTGTGAGTTCAGTCACGTTAATCAAACGGAGAGCAGTGAGATATTGACGATCATGAACGAGGCCCCATCTGGAATGAATGTGATGCCTTTGAAAAGTTACACAGACACACACTCCCTATGAGATCATTTGTCAGAAAAAAATGATTCTCATGAAACAGAAGTAGGTCTGGCCTGTTAAGTTTAAAAATGTAGTTGTCAGGTAAAGCACTTGCATAGATCACATTTCCAGTATACTGAGAAGTATGTGGTGCTGTAAACATGAGGTCATGGCTTGGGAGGAGGAATTGTATGTTAACTCTGGAGATTTTCATCAGCTAGCTAGATATGTTGGCACTGTTGAGGTTGCATGTGTATGTTATTTTATTTACATTTTTTGTTGTGAGGTACTGACAAAATACACAGGATGAGAAGTGGTTGGCTATATCAGGCCTAAAGCCAGGGGCAGGAACTTTTGTCTACTCTACATCAGATTTAACTTCATGCAGCTCCCATCCGACCAGAGAAGGAGGACAACTCGTTTGTTGCTAGTCTCAATCAATGGTGCCACAATTTTGAAACATGGACAGCACCAGTGATACCTTAAAGATGTTTAAATGGTTCATCATAGAGTCCACTCTTGAGACGAAAAGGCACGGATGACTTCGTTATTGTTGTCGTGACTTGATTTTTTCACTTCCATTCAAACATTCAATGACCGGTTTTATTCTTGTGAGTGTTCCACCCTGACTGAGTCTCAATGATATCATCTCACACACATACTGGTTGTCCTATACAAGCACACATGTTACTGCAGAGTGATTACACCAATACAATCTCTCTTTCCCTCTTACACACACACACACACACACACACACACACACACACACACACTCACACACACACACTCACACTCACACACAGTATTAGTAGAATCTGTCACTGTAGTTTCACTAAGCAGTACTCACTTCTGAGGTCACGGAGATCAGCCAAGTGCAGTGACTGTTTGACCACCAGGCGCAGTGCATAGGATCATGGCTGCCTGGGACTTGGTCATTGGTGGGTCATTTTCTCCTTCATGATTTAACGTCCACAGAAAGCTTTAAAAAAGGCCACAAAAGCATAATTCAAATCCAGGTAAGCCAAAGAGTTTTGTACTTGTGCCATATCCGTTTGTCCCTGGTACCCTGGAGTTGGCTCTGGTTGGACACCAGTCTCGCTGAGGCACAGACCATCATCATGACAGGAGAGCTCTAAGAGGGCCTTCAACAGTAACCATACACCCCTTTTGACTTTTATTTTAATTAGATTCAAGATTTAGAAAATAATGGATGGGCTATCTTCTGGCAGCTGCTTGTCCCCATTGGCACCAGTGGCAACCTCCCTTTTAACAAGCACCAGAACAAGACCAATTCAGTCCCTCCAGAGCTGACTCGATAGTTCAGGGCCTCCTCACCGAGCTCCCCATCCTCAGTTTATAGACCCATGAGGAGTTGGACAGAGCTGAAAGGCCATTCAATCTTTTGATTATGTTCAGGGCTTACGAGATAATCATTACTCATGTTTACGGTGAGCCTTTACTCTGGCATTTCGCAGAGTGTGTGAGACTCGAGCCTTAAAACTTGACCTTAAGAGAACAAGGCAGAAAAACAAATACTGAGGCTTTAGAAACTCGCGGCTGGAGCAGCTGTTTCACTGTAATTGACGTTGTCTCAGATTTTAGAGCAGAACAAATTTAGCATGAGTCTCAGCTCACGGCCAACGCTCAATATAACCCAAGGCTTAGTGCTGACTCAGAAATGCCATCTTGTCCTGACACTCCTGACAGAGGAGACACTTAAAGGCACCTTGTTCGTTTGCCAGAGGTCACCACTTTGTAATTACTTGGATTAGGGCATTCAGAGCGGCTCTGCGTCCTGACATCACAGCTACTGTGGAAATGTCAAAATGGTGAGAGGCCTACGACTAATTCGAACCACGTCAAAAAACCTAATGAGCGCAATTTCAAATATTTGAAATTCATGCCAGTTCACTATGAAGGTGGAAGCTTGGAAAGGAAAAGGCACTTTATTTGACCATTGTATCCCTACGAGGAGATTTGTTCTCTACGTTTAACCCATTCTTTTGTATAGGAGCAGTGGGCAGCTGCAGTGCCCGGGAGAGTGTTGTGGGTTCAGCAACTTGCTCAGCACACTTCAGTGCACTTTCTGAAGGAGCTGAGGATCGAACCAGCAACCTTCCAACTACTAGACAAACTCACTCTACCCCCTGAGCCACACCACCCTTTTTAATAATCTAAGCTTAGTGAGAAGCGGCTTTTTTTAGTGGGGATTTATTTTTCTCACCAATGTTTGTGTCGGAGCTTATTGTGACATGTAAAAATGGGCCTGTGTCATCTTTCAAATGTTATCACCATTTCTTATCAATGATGGCAGAAGAAAAAGGTAATACGGTAATACGGTCAACATTTTGCAAACTCTACAGCCATGGACGAAACGGTGAGGATCCATGATAATGAGAATCTGGTTATCATCTATACCCCCTGAAATAAACCAATGGACCAATCCACACTATGCAAATACTTTGAAATCCTTTATTTTGAGTGAATACAAAAAAATAAGTTTCTTGAGGCCAGATAAATAATTTTCTCATTATATGTCATCCCCTTTAATCTTAGCTGTAATAATTTCATCATCTAAATTATTTTGCGGGAAAAAACAACATGTCAACACCACTGAAATGAGTCCTACAACACCTCGATGGTGACAGCTATATATCTCAACATTCTCATCACATTTATTATTCAGAGTGGCTTATAGGAAGGACACTGAAATACAAGAATAAGTCAATCCATAAAACTTGAGTGATTTTTACTTGTAACATATATAATATATAAAGCAGTTGACTGACCCAGAACTCAAGTGCGTTCTAGTTCAAAAGCATTGTGGTACATGGAATGCAGTATAAAACTGTGTTAGCTTTATATATATATATGCCTGTATGTGTGTGTGTGTGTGTGTGTGTGTGTGTGTGTGTGTATGTGTTGTGGTACTTTCAAACGGCGACAAATTACACAACCTCAGCTGACATTCCTCTGTTGTACGGCCAAGGCCACGAGGCCCCAAAATAAAAGAGGGAAGGAGAGATAGAGATAGGAAAAGAAAGATATATTCGGGATAGAGGATGTATGGAATTAAGAGGAACTGGACGTTTACAAATGTGACAACACGAGCAAAGGACAGATGGACAGGGAGTAGTTTTACCCGCTGTCTATCAACCAACGAGGTGAATATGTCACTCAAGCAGAGCAGATGCTGTATGGACTACAGACTAAGGCACTAATAATAATAATCGTTATAACACTACAAACTTTTCTGACAAGCAGTAGAACCTCCAATACAAAAAGAAAAGATAAAAACACCTCCGAATTTCAGACCTAGTGCTCGCTCTCAGAATACTTAAGAACAATAATAAAAAATGGTGGTCTACTAACCATTTGCTTTTGGTATGGGTTACCGTCCTTATTTGAAGCTACAAAATGCTTGGTGCATCTCAATTATTCCGGTTACTGAGAAATAGCAACACAGAACCATGCAGTGTGACACTCTCCAGAGCAGGACCTTATTGTATAACCTATTGTGTATATATATTAAAATGGAAACACTGCCCATGCTGTATGATGAGGCTACAACTCGTTATAAATCACACTCGGTAAACACAAATCTATTGTTTCATCTCCACATAGGTTGGTGGGGCACCCTTCGATCTCGAGAGACCGAGACAGAAAGATGATGTAGAACTGCAGCAATTTGTGTTGAGGTCAGTTCACTTTCAATTCAACCAGCTCAAAATGTTCCCTTTCAAAGAATAATTCATTTAACAATGATAGATAACTTGTAGATCAGATTCCTGTTCATCTATGTAAGCGCTGCAGATCTGGAATCTACTTCTTGAATTTACTATACTGGAAGTGAATTGACACAAATCAATTCTTGGTAGAGACCAAAATATTGTTTGCACTATGATGAACCTTTTTAACCTCACTCTTTGGAGGGGGGCCTTATTGGGAAGGCCAGACTGAAAAGCTACAGGAAGAGGCATAAAATGGATGGTTAATGAAGAAATGCTTTACATTGCATTCAATGGGGTGCTCTAAAGGCATTCTGATTTGAATGGTACATTACCACGTACTAAAACTCAATGCAAGTTGCCCAGATACATAAATCAATGGTTTCCTATTTGATGGAAAAAGAAAAAACTAAATGATAAAATTCTCCCCCACATAATTACTTTCCATTTTTCATATCAGTCATCTGTACACGTCTCATAAGAGCTGGGAAATGATTGTTTTTATCTGGGAGCTAATACCGCCCCCTAAAGTCTTATTTGTGTTATTGCATTGTGAGTTTACTGTGTATATGGCTCAAAACAAGTGAAGCGCAAATAAATGAAAAATCTGAATCATAAAGGAAAAGTCACACAACTTATTTTGCATCGTCTGGGAACTCAATCAATGGCACTAGAGAATCTGCTAGCAGTTGAGAATGGATGATCTCATTAATGGCCGATAAATACACTTTCTGCTAAAAGAATGCTCAGGAGTTACAAATATTCCTCTGAAAGCAATACTTATCGCTATGTGCCTACAAAAGCATTTGCAGGAATATCATAACATAACACATTCTTTTTTTGAGTCTCGGAGGCTGCGCACAATGATATCTATACTCAGGGCCTCGGATAAACACAGACTTTTTAAAGTTTAGCCTACAAACACGATTACATAGCGTTTACTGTCCATTTATATCCGGTTAAAAAGTGTCGAGAAAAGAGAGAAATGCAAGAAATGATGCTTACACAATCATCTCAAACAGTAGAATATTTTCATAAAACTACAATCTATCATAGTACGGTCCAAAAACCATTGACATTCCAGATGTTACCCATCATCATGGTAAGATTATCGGCCACCAAATAACTATTTTCAAGACAAAAGTAACAAACATGATCCACATGACTGAATAGATATTAAGGTGCCATTTTGAGGCAAATATGTATTGAAACAGCCAGATATCTCATTGATGAAATATCTCAATGAAGGGCCATTATCTGAAACTAGTTTGTACCTATAATCATTCTGGAGCTCACATAACCATAGTACAATCAATGTAACATTAAAACAATATCTCCTCCTTGGAAACTTTATATTCAGCAACTGGTTTGTCGAAAAAAATAAGGAACATGAGTATTTTGGGGGCAAATATGAGAGCAGAGCATCTCTTCTGTTTGCCCCAAGGCTTGATCGCATTGTGCTTCAGATCACTTAATATATGGTAGCTTTGCGGCACTTCCGGACATAAAGCAGATCTTCGGTTATGTCAATACAATCCCTAAATTGAGATTTTGTTTGGTTTATAATGATAAAGTCAGGAAGGCAGCCTGTTCACTTGTTGGGAGTTGAATGAGACTTTCCCAAGGATGGTGGATGTTGACTTTCCAATCCTGACCGCATTACTGGTCATTGAAGTCATTCGCAAGATAATAACAAAAGTCACATAAGGCTACTACTGTCCGTGTATGCCATAAAAGGAGACAAACTCAAGAGGCACATATGGACATATGCAACTCTCTTTCTCACTTGCATACACACAAACACTCACATACAGACAGAATAGTAGACAACTGTGGGAGTGATGAAGAGGTGATGGTTTAGTTGTCCTCTCGCAGCTCGCTGGGAAGGAACTTGTATTGCTGTTGTCGGATCTGGGCCAGTTTCTTCCTGGCCTCCTCAAGCTCCCGCTCCTTCCTCAGCATTTCCTCCTGGGCTGCAATAATCTGTATGAAACACACATCAAGAAAATTGTTTCCAATACAACACACATGACTTTTTTAGGCTACACAAAAAATTTCAGATTACTGTTTTACTTCTTTTTAGTATCAAATATGATCAGCAAAGTTTTGTCTGTGTTTTCAAATCTTGCAATGCAACCCATGTTATGAACTTGTTTTAATTGTACATAATGATTTCAATGTCATTACAGTGCTTTATCATTTTAACCATTTCTATTGTTGTGAGAGTTCTTCAGGAAAGCCATTTAAGTGCCATTTGAAAAGTGCTTGCAGTACACAGAATAGACAAAAAGACAAATCTCAACTGCCTGTTTTGACTGTTCAAATTAAACAATCCTTCAAAATATTTAAACCATATCAGACTTTATTCAAATATTTTCTACCTTGTAAACGTCATCAGTGTCATGGAAAAGAAACCTTTCAAGATGATTTCATATGTTGATGTGGCAAATTTACTACTCAGAATTGCTAGACAGTCTCTCACCTGTGCAATTCCACCCACGAACTTGGTTTTGACCACCACATTGTCATCATCTGCTTTGTCGAATGCTGCCTTTTGGGCTGCGCGCACCAAGTTGTCTGATGCCCTCTTCACTGCATTCCCAGCAGCCTTTAGAAGAAATAAATCAATTCAAAATCTAATCAAATTCTCAAGCCTCAGTGCATACAGTTGAATACTTTAACCCTTCAATGGATAATTATTTCTGCTCAAAGCGCCCCATGAGATCAGCTCCATTGCTGCACTCGGCATTTACATAGTACATTGTAATGGAATATTTAATTCAGTTTAAAATAGAGAGGAACAACCTTTCTATTTGAGGACACTGCATTTATTAGTCGACTTTATACAAAGAAACTGACAGGAGTTAGCAATTACCTGTCAAATTTAGATTTTACCATCAGGCATCATAAAGCCCAAAATAGTAATTATATTATAGCCAAGAATAAATGTCATGTTCATTTAGTTTAAGTGTGCCTTAGATGATGATAATTAGGGAGTGATAGGAGATTGAAATTAAAAAGAAAATGAAAGATTTCACATAGGAATATGAGCACTTATGTCAACTGCTGATAGTTGAAGTGCACAATAGCACACACTGGTAAGTAGTAGTGGTGACTTAAGACATTAGTTATATTGGTAAATTTTAGCTGACAAATGCCACCAGCCATTGCAAGAATTGTACTTGGAGACCATTCAAAGATAAATGCTAACCAGGGGAAGAAAATATTTTAGGGCTTTCCTAAAAGAATTAACTGAGTTTGTAGCTCTGATGGAGAGCAGGAGTTTGTTCCACCATTTACAGGCCAGATGAGAGAAAACTGGACCTAGAGCTTGATACTTTTGGATCAGGCATGGAAAAGATCATACACTAGAGGGATAACAAAGAGGGTGAGCAGGAGTGCACATGTCAATATTAATTTGGATAGCAATTTGCAAGGATGTGCTCCTGTCTTTACAGCCTCATTTTGAGGTATGTCTGTACCTGTAGTCTCCTCATGGCCTCAGAGTCCTGGTCGGCCTTGACCTTGCAAGCCACCAACAGCTGAGCTGTAGAGGCTGCAACCTGTTTGGCTGAAGAAATGAGCTTCTCTTCGCTGGCGTGGCCCTGTACAGAGGCATTAGCTGCCTCACACAGGTTGCTGGTGGCTGCTGCAACCATACGTGCCTGGAGTGGGAGGGAAAGGGAGACAGAGATAGAGATACAAAAAGAGAAAGAGAGATGGTGATGTGGACATAGAGAGATAGAATCACACGCCAAAATAGTCGTCGTCATTACAAAACAGCCCAGCAATATCAATGGTGTAATGAATGTTGGTCGTTTGGTTTATACTCACCGCTGAGATAAGCCCCTGCGACCATTGTCCATCATCCACTGCATTGGCAGGGATAGAGCCCACTTTGCCTTGGGCTACCAGCTCCCTCTGGGCAGCCGAAGCTGATTTGACCAGGGCGCTGGTGGCAGCAGCAATAGACTTGGCAGCCTCCAGGATTTGTTCTTCAAAGTCCAGTGTTTCATCTGCTTGCTGGAGGAGGAAAACAGACGGTCAGAATGGATTGAGAACTTCACTGCCTGAAAGACTATGGAGACTTTGTAATGAAATCATTTACTTGGCGTTTTGATATTCATCACAAGAAACACATTGAAGTAAAAACTTTATCCAAAAAAGTTGATAGATGTTCTACCAACATGTGCATGGGTATTACTTCTCTGTAACCTCAGACAGTGTGATATTCATTAATATAGATTAAATAATGTCTTCCAAAACTAGAGATACGATTGCCAATAAGCTGTGATGGCTCAGTGGTAGAGAATGCACCTCCAAGTCAAACAAGTGGATTTGATCACACCATGGGGCATGAGGAAAAGGGCATTTGGCCGTAATCCCCATGCTTGATAAATGCAAGGCATACATTGTAAAGAGCTTTGAGTGGTTAATAGACTAGAAAAGGACTATATGAAAATAAGTCCATTTACCACCGACGAGGACTTTTTTCCTCATTTAAACCATCCTATTTTAAAGAAGCAATGAGCAGCTACAGCACCCAGGGAGCAGTTAGGGGTTCAGTGTCTTGCTCAAGGAAAATTCAACATGCCTTCTGAAGGAAGTGGGTATAAACCAGTGAGCTTCTACTAAACAACCTACTCTACCTCCTGAGCCATGCCACCCCAATGAGCCTATGCGTTGGTGAGAATGTAATTACGGAATTATGTAATCAAATGACATTAACACTGAGAAGCTCTTACACTGACAGGCAACTGGAGAGAGATTTTATAGACTATGCATAAGATTATTTGGCTAAAACTAATACATAGCAACATTTTAAATCACAGTCCAATCATTGTCGGAAATATAGGTATACTATTTGAATGAAATAGACATAGTGGTGGTGATTGAGACTTATCTATGGATCTAGTTTGCCTTCTTGTCATCTTGCTACATCAAATACTGTCTGGGATAATCTCTGATAACTCCGTCAAACAATATCTTTTATTTCTTTGCGCCACAGGGATTAATATTAAATATTGAATATCACCTGAATACTGAATGTCCTACTGAGTAAAAAATATAGTAAACAGAATGAGATTCAATATTCACCTTATGATAAGTTTACAATTATTTACTATTTATCCTGACTGCTCCTATACAATAGGATGGGTTAAATTTAGAGGACACATATCAATGTAAGAATACAATCATCAAATAAAGCGACTTTCCTATCCCTGCAACACAATGGATTCAGAATATTTGCATGTTTGTCACATTATCCATTCTGTATTTTCTCAGTATTTGAAGGAGATTATATTTGCTGCCCATGGGGCGGCATAGCTCAGTGGGTAGAGCGGTCGTCTGGCAATCGGAAGGTTGCAGGATCGATCTCCGGTCCTGCATATAGCATGTCGAGGTGTCCTTGAGCAAGACACTTAACCCCGAACTACTCCCCGAGCGCCATATGTTGGCAGCTCACTGCTCCTATACAATATAGGTTGGGTTAAAAATGCAGAGAAATCCAAATTTCCCCTTGCGGGACTGATAAGAGTATCATTATTATTTATGTATTATTATTATTCAACAGTACATTAAAAATAAAGAAATAAATGAGAGCTACAGAAAAGCTCATATTCTACTCATTTATCAGTGAT
>OMLC01066271.1:0-19389 GCA_900302585.1 Regalecus glesne | reverse complement strand
GCCATTTCATATATATATATATATATATACATACATACATCTAAAATCTTACTGTGACACTGTTGGTTCCAGGAAAATATTGAAAAACCTTGGACACACACATCTGTTGTATCTATCTAACACATCCATGCATATATTTAACCATCCATGATTCCACACCGTCAGTTCCTGTTTAATGTTCTCAATGGTGGCCTCAAGTGCCCTGGTGCCCCGAGTGGCTTCATCCTCCACAGCCTTGACGGTCTTCAGCAGGGATGTCACATTAGTCACCATCACCTGTGCAGCACAGGGAAAGCCATAACACAATATTTTAAAGGGCGGGAAAATGTCCCATTTTAAAAATCAACATTTTAAGATATCTGTTACAAAATGGGCATCTGCAATTTGCCCAATAAATGGCATCATCAACCTCATCACAAATGGAAAATACACAAATGGAGTAACAAGCGCAATATTGTTACCATTACGGTATTATAACACAACTCATCTGTATCATTAGTGAGCAAGCTATGTACTGCAATTTACCAGAACTAGCCTGTGTGTGTCAAAGCCAGTCAGGTTTGAAGATTGCTACAGGAAATGCTAAGCACCGACATGATAAATGCATCTCATTTCTATATCTGCAGGACCATAGAGACATAATTTCCCTTAACTATCTTCTAGGGAACAAGAGGTACATTTTTATGTGTCACAATTATCCATGTTGTCGGGGTGGACACCAACTGAGATGGAATGGAAGTTATTATGGCCAGATGCTCTTCATGATAACCAGGAGTGGGCTCAGACTCACATCTGGTTTGTTAGTTCCTGAAGCTCTATCACACTCTACTGCTGAGCTACTGTGTCCCCCAAAACTCCTTTCCATAGAATGCTGAATCTAACTTCAGATGTACAGATGAAGCTAACTCAAAAATGAATAATTCTGCCTTATTCTATTTGATAGATGATTTGGACAAGGCATTAAATGCAAAAGTTGCAGATGGCCCACAAAGGAAATGTTTTGATGTTTTTTCTTTCAAGGGGGGGCTTCTCTTGTCATTCGAGTTCATCTTAATTTATATTGTCTTAGCTATATGAATGCAGGCAGCAGGGGAGCCCTTAAAAACGCTGCAGTAATAGCATTGAATTTACAAGCAAGGCACTATTATAACTGAAAGGTGGGGGGAGCCCTAAAATACATTGAGAAAAGCGACTTACTGGCAGCAGCAACACAGATTCCATCTTTTCAGTATGGTTTCACCAAAAGACTCAGACAATAAGGCGGGTTTAATGAAACTTAATGAGAACTGAGCACATCGTTAGAAATGGGCACATTATCTTGCAACTTCCTGATATGTTCTAGTATCATTGTATGAAGAAGGATTTGTTTCACTTTAGAGCAAATAAATGAGGAACAGTGCCATCGGCAGACTCTTAACTATACTTTAGCTAGTTTATATTGCACATGATTCAGGTTTAGCACTATGGGTGAGAATTGCTCCATAATTGCTTTATCACGACCTGGGTGCAAGACATAGCCCCGTTTTGTGGTGCTTTTAATATTTTGCTTGTGCCAGGTTGTTGTCTTGGGGTTTATTTGTATGTCAACATCGCAAAAAGTTAAGAGAGGTAGTGCTAATGATCAATGACCCAAGAGTGTTTGGTCATAGCATACCATTCATTCTCTTTGAATAAACTCTCACCCAGACAACTTTAAGATGCATATTAGATATGATGGAAAACTTACCAGAACCTTGTGCCATGAACCTGACATCCAAATGAGTTGTGGATTACATTACAACAGTAATACAAGCTGATTCGGATGGCATGTAGCTTAAATCATTTTATTGTTAGATGGCTGGAAATAATATTTTTTGGAGGAGGCCAATAATTCCAATATTTAGCAATCATCTGTTAGGGGTAGAGAAGCTCCTGTCCAACACAAAAGAAGATATCAACAACTGTACCTTGGCAGCGCCCTTTAGCTGGTACATAGATGGATCATCTGCTGCCTTGCCTGCAGCACATTTGGTAGCACCAATGAGTTCAGCCAGGGCTTTGGCCACATCTTTCACAGCATTTATCAAAACCACCTGGATAAAAGAACACAGACAAAGCTTTATCACCACTCAGCCAAGAAAACATGAAGGACAAATCTCCCAGCAGGTGTCACCATTCCAAGCTAATTTTCCCCAGCTATCTTTAATAAATGATATGCTGAATAATGGACCAACAACATACATGGCAGAATCAAACCAATATTGAAGCCTTAGTTAATGACCTGTGTCTCAGGGTCATCAGAGCCAATGCTGGCGGCACCCAATTTCACCACGTCCGTCAGCTGTGTGATGGTTTTGGTAGATGATCGGGCAGCCTGAGCCAACTTTTCCTGACCAGAGGCTGCACCAGACACCAGCATCTTAGTGTCCTCAACCAGAGCTTTAGCTGTCTTCAAAATGTTCTCCCTGAGAGGATAAAGAGTAAAGAGAGATAGAGAGAGATAGAGAGAGAGGAGAATAAAAAATAAAATTAACTTAGGATATCAAAAGTTATAGCAAGAGTAGAACTCACATCCTAAACCATGAACTACAAGCAGAACAAAGCCCTTACGTGTATGTATCATAAACGAGAAAAAAAATTGTAGATATCTAAAGCTTATCTATTATCTGCAAAATAGAGTTAAAATAGTGAAAAAATACCAAAGCTGACCTACCATAGCCTCAACCTATTTACCTTACCCTAACCAATAGCTGATCTTAACCTAACTGATAGCCGACCCACAACCATATCTTTCCAAGTCACAAAGGCATGACAGTACAACAACATGATCGATCAGTTAGAATGATGGTCCTGCTGTAACATTAATTATGATATCCTGGGAACAACATGGTGACATCAGACACACCGACGAAAGATCAATAACATATTTTCTACAGGATTTCTAAAACATTCAGCATATGTATAGTTTTCAATAATTCAAATAGGCCTGGAAACCAGTACCTTTACATTCAATGTATATCTTAGGTTTTACACATTTATTGGAAAGCTGAGTGGGGTGGATTGGCTGAAGACTTGATAGACCTTCCACTGTGCTCTCACCCATGAGGCTAATGTGTAGTTTCTAACTCTAGACATCCTCCTCTAAGCTCACCAGCTAATATGTCATCCTGTCAGGAGCAAAATGTCCCAAAGACCTTTTGCTCCTCTCCTTGTATACATACCATGTTTCAGAACACTAAAAAAATATGAATCCATACCAACAGGAATTTTTTCTTTCTTTTTCTTTTTGTAATTGAGCCACGTTCATATACATGCACTCAAACAAGCTTGCACAAACACATTTTCAAATTCTCACCTGTGATCTGCAAAGGACTCGTTATCCTCAGCATTGAGTGTGCCAGCAGAGGCAAACATAATGGTGGTGTCCAAATCAGCAATGATTCCAGAGACAGCACTAGCTGCTGTAATGCATGCCTGGGTGCCCTTGTTGCCCGCTTGGAGGGCTGATAGCACCATAGACACCTGAGAAGACAGACACACATTGCGTGGGGGTTACTTTTCACCAAGCAGCAAGGATTTTCAAAATCTCCTCAGTTTGAAAAGAAGTTACAGTACATAACTTTGCATTATGCATGTTTACGTCAGATAACCCCCCACCCCTAAACTTTATCCCTTTATTTCTCCACCCGAATTCCTCAAGTTGTCTATGGCTGTTGCTTTTTCATACCCCTCTAACTATCCATCCATCCATCCGTCAAATCATTGTCAACCACTATCTGAAGTCAGGGTCAGGATTACAGTTTAGGGGGCCAAGAGGGTTTCTCTTTCCCAACAAACAAACATAGAAACCCACTGAATGCAGAGAACAGAAGAGTGATAGCATGATTATTAGGATTATGACACAAAAGGGTACTTTTAAGCAATATAAATTGACCCTTGTTACATTAGGTATCAAACAACGCTTGAAGGAGCAAAGGTAGGGAGCCAAGGAAGAAAAACCTTTGTAAAAATATAAAACTAGATAACCATAGCCTTTAAAGACAGGGGTTGAAGATGTAAGGATTAGATGTATTTGATACAGTACTTTCTCTGTGACGGAACGGGCACAGTCAATGAGTTCCCGCTTGGTGAAGCTGTCAGATGGGGTGATCTGCACTGCTCCGGCCTTCTGGACTAAGAAGATACAGCCATGTCCCAGCTCCTGGACACGTGTCTTAATCTGGAAACCAATCTGTTACACAAGAAAAGAGCAATATCGAGTCTAAACAGTGTGAAAATATAAAACAGAAAGGCAGCTCACCTGAAAAGATACAACTAAGATAATTAATACTACATATTAATGTGTATAAAGGAGATTGGCGAAGTGTCCCTGTGCTGATCAAGTCAATGAAGGACCAAATAGTTTAAAACTATTTTATGTATTACAAAATAATTAATATATTTATTCAAACTTAATCCATTCCTGGTGACCATTTGATATTACCAGTGGCCCTCCCACACACACATTTACATATTTCTCAATTATCAATTGATTTTATCCAAACTGATGCACAATTTTATCTGTAGATATACATTAACCTACTGGCATGTTTGTGCTCTATATGGGAAACATGAATAATGTAGCGTTTTTATTTGCATTTTCTTACACAATGTGGCCTATAGGCACACCAGAGGTACGTTTTATCATTCAGGTATTGTCCTACAGTGAGGTCACTGGTGGAGCCAACTTTGGTGGCATATCAAAGAACATTGACATTATGGCTGGTAATGAAGCATTATTCCTACAGCATATATAAAACGATGGTGACAATCATTATTAAATTGCTTTAAGTACAAAAATAGGTATTTCACCAGAAAGACAAGTTTATAGCTTAAACACCCTACCTCTTCAGGCTCAGCAGTGTGAGCAGCCAGTCGTCCTTGAAGGGCAAGTTGACTGTAATCTGCAGTCACCTGCGAAGCCAGGCCTCCAAGCTCCTCTGGACTTGTCACTGACTTTGTCATCTAATGGAAAACAACAGACATTTACTTAAGAGTGAAACACCTTTGTCTTTTGCCTGGTCTAAGAACCACTCCCATCCATGAAGAACATCTAAATATCACAAGGAAAAACAAAATTAAAACTTGCCTCAGGGGTAAGAGATCATTTTTTAATTAAACACAACATTTAGTAAGCCCTATAGTCTAATACTTCATTCACCCCACTAAATCCATAACAGTTCAAAAATCAAAATATCCAAAATGTTCTATTAAATATGACATACCTGGTTGGTAAATCAAAATATATACTAATTAAATGCTGGTAAATTTCAAGAACCTGTAAGATTCTACCATTATGTTTAAGACAAAAAAGTTTGAAGAAGTCAGATCATGTATACAATGTTCTGGCATGACTTATTTATCCAACCATTTTTGAAACACATTCATGCATTATCAGCCATCAAAGATAACAGATTTAAGTCTTGAATACACTCAACACCCCCACTTTTAACTTTTTTGCCTCATCTCACCATTTCTTGAGTAGTAACCGCAATAGCCTTGGAGAATTTCACCATGCTGGTCTGGTAATCCACAAATGAGCCTTCAAGTTCAGGTGGCGTACCTTCATCCAACTGAAGAGAAAACACAAACACTCAGAGATGTCATTCTAACTCTTAACTGTGCAGAAAGCTAAATGTTTCAGTTAAACCTAAATGATTACTTTACTTCTTCCAGTGATGCACATGCCTAAATAGCAATCATCGAGTTGAGTATGGCATAAATGTTGTCAAAGCAGTGACACAGCTTTACAAAAACATGTCTGCTGAATTAGTTAATTGAACCACATCCAGTTCAATAACACAAACATTAACATTTATTTTCAGATGAAGAATAATTTTATATACCACTTTTCTAGTCTACAGACTACTCAAAGTGCTTTTCCACATATCTCTCACATTCACAGAAAATAGGGATTTTTAGGCCAAATTCTTTTTTCCTGATGCCCCATGGCAGGATTGAACCTTCAACGCCTGACTTGTAAGCGTGTGCTCTACTGCTGAGCCACTGAGGCTCAAAATGAAAAATATCACATGAGTTTGCCTCAAAATCCAATAATTACGACACTGAAATGCTATTCATGACCATATCATCTGGGGCCCTGGCTTTTTGGTATTACGCTTCTAGCAATACTGCTCACAAAAGTAGAAGGCTCACAAAAGTGCAATGGCAGTGAAAGGAAACCAAGTCTGAATGGATCCTTCTATCAAGTGACAATAAGGTCTGAAAAATAACTTAATAGTGTCACTTACCTTGCTCATAGACTCTGCAATGGACTCCACCATGCCACTAACCATTCCCACTTCACTGGCGGCCTCGTTTAGAGTAACCATGATGTCATCAACTGCCTCCTTCATAAGCTGGGCAGCCTCTGCAATGGCATCATGGGTATGGGAGGCCTGTAAAGTTTGACACCAATGTATATGCTTACATCAAAGAACTTGGCATTTTATGTCGTTGTGGATGTTTCCCTCCCATCAATATAGGTCCATAAAAATAAAATGAAAAAAGTTTCCTATAATTACCCAATTGTAAATTCCAATAATCCTTACTTAATATTTAGTTTTATGCTACATGTCTTCATGGCAATCAAATATGTTTTAGAATGTTTAATATGTTGTCTGTCATCCCCAATATAGGAGGATTATTTCTAAATTTTATTTTCTATGTGGTTACTTGATAGAGATTAAACTGTCAGGCATTATCTATCTATTATCATTTAATATTGAATGAGTGCTGAGTGGATGTATTGGACATTTTCCCTTAGAATACAGAGATAGTGCAGTAAAGTCAATTTTATTTACACAGTCCATTATTACAAATGAAAAAGTATTGCCTTGGCGGGCTTTACAGAAACACAACATCCTGTCCTCAGTCCCTAGATTCTTGCGAGATTTCTTTCAGACAAGACAATGTGTAATGCAACAGTAAATGAAAGTCTAAATATACCTTGGGGTTTCCTCCACCCTCCTTGGCAGCGTAGAGCATCTGCAGAGCAGACTCAGCTAGGGTCTTGGTTTGATCCAAGAAGGTCATTTGTTGTTGGTGGTCTTTCAGCTTGGATGCAACCCCCACAGATGCCATAATCAGTGGTTCAAAATAGCCGGCCAGCTGGCTCACCTGACATGCACAGTCAGATTTCAGAATGTTGTTTAGTAATCTAAGACAGATTTAACCATAATGTTTCAACCCCTCCCCTCCTCCATATGAACATTAGGTAACTCAACAAGATGAGATACATATTAGCATGTGTTTGACTAGGCATTCATACTTTGAAATATGTGTTTAATGCATACCTGTGTGTGATTAACAATGGTTTGAAAAAGTACAAATAAAATGTTTACTTTGTTACAGCAGCAAGTTTCTGTGATAAAGCTTTATAATATCAAAAGTAAGAATATTGCCAAGTTACTCATCTCACCACAGAATGCATCTCAGCTTCAACAATAAATAACACCCATGCGCTATATACCTTGTGTCCTAGTTGGGCAGCTTCACCCCGGGCAGCAGTAGAAACAGGGTCAATCAAATGGCCAATTTCCTGCACAGTGGATGTCAGCTGTTCTTGTAGAGCCTGACAGGGAGTAGAAAAAAAGATGTTGGTGTTAATCTCTAGACTTATATAAGAGACATGGAGTGAATTTGAAAAACCCAGTGGGAACTACAAAAGGCTCTAGGTAGATATGCCCTAAGCTGCCCTTGGAAGTGTGCTATTTAATTAAGATAGAGGTCAACATTGAATCCCCTCATTTACTCTCTGTACCTATGGTCGCTACATGACCAAATTTTGAATGGAAATTGGATTCATGCCTTGTCATATGGATACAGACTAAACAAGAGAATCAATATACACTGAAATCTTTTTTGAAGGTTAACATTCTTGTCTTTGCACACAATACACTATCACGCTTTTTACATAACCTTTTTAAGTTAAGAACAATGGGCTATTAATCTGCCTCACCAATCTGTAAATCAGTAGACATAGATTCAGTCTCATCAAAGTAGGGTGTGCACAAAAAGTGAGATCAGAAGTGATTGCGAACAGAGGCGCTGACAGAGATTTAAGAGTTGATTTCGTGTCGAATTGGTAGAAGGGGAAAGAAAAGAAGAGAGACAAAATGGGGAGAAAGAGAAAGAGGAAATCAGAGAAAAATAACATGTTCACACCATAGCAGTGAACCCAAGACATCTGTGAATATACAAGCTGACTTTTAAGAGTGAGAAAATATGCCAGATTCTTGATATCGTCATTGATTCAGCCAAAGCCTCTGATTCCTCCTAGCTCTCCTTGGCTCATGAACTGCTCCTACCACACAAACCTGCACAACTCTGCACCACTTCTCTGCCAATCGCTAGCCAGCCCAGCAGTTCTGCCACACATCTGCTGCCTGTTTCCTAATCAGCCTGTCTAGGATTTATAATTATTGAATGCCAGATTGTCAACTTTTCCTGCCAGTTTTCACCTATCTATTCTGCCTGATAAGGAATTGTGCCTGTATGTGACCTTGCATTCCACATTTCGGCCTATCTGGACTGACCTTTGGTATTTCATATCGGAACAAACCATATTGTGAACTGCTTAATCGCTTCTGTAAAGTAAGTAACTGCCATTTAATTGCCCCTGCCATTGTCTTCGTTTCTGTATTTGAATCCTAGATTGAAGATATACAGGCAAAATAAGAAGTGATAAAGGGAAATTTTGGCAAAATTCTCAGCTAAAACTAAATTGGACAATGCAATAAAAGAATGCATTTTTTTCTATGCCGTACAAACCCAAATAATCATAGCATCAAATATTTGTCTTTCGTATGTAGCCCAACGGAGTAGAAAGAGGGACAGAGAAGGATGTAGATGCCTGCAAATGAGAACTAGTTACTTGCCTCCAGTGAGATATCGTCTCTGCAGGCTAGGTTCTGGCTGATTGCTGCCAGTGAGGCCTGCTCAATATCCCGGATACATTTGTTGATGTTATCAATGGATGAGTCACACTCCCGCTGACCTGGGGCCTTGTCCCTAAAAACCAGATAAAGTGGGAAAATGGGGTTAGAGAAAAGGTACAAAGTTGAAGAGAGAAGAAAAGAGAGTAAGAAATAGAAGAGTGGGAGAAGGAAAAATAGACAGGGGCATAGAAGGAGTAGAGAGAGGATAATGGAGAAAGGGTATAAGATAAAGATGAAGAGAGAGTGAGGCGTAAGCAAAATTTAAGAAGCAAGAGAGTGAAAAGGTGACAATGTTAACATCCTGAGTATTTATTAAAGTCATGGGCTAGAGGACATGATTAAATTCTCCTCCAAAATCACCTTAACTGAATTATTCCCCTCACTACTGTTCAGTTTCGATATGATTAATTAGAGGTCTTTGAGGTTTATTCAATACTCATGGAAATAAAGCCTGATTGGTTGATTAGGTTGGAAAACTCCTCATGTTAGGGGATCAGGCTAAATGGTGGAGTCAAATAGTAATTCCAAGCAAAGCAACATACAAAGGGAAAATAGAAATTATATATGCAATTTACACACTGAATTTGAAAGAAATAGTCATTATGGTGTGTCCTCTTTGGCATAATAGTGTGTAATTTAATAATCCAAGCCAACCTCGGAATCCTCAATTTGTAGTCCAGAGAAGGTTTCTGATAAGGACAGCAGAATTGAAGAGGCGCAGTGATGGCTGTGGCTGAATGTTAATGTCTGAATCCTCTACTGTGATTGCTTAACTTCAAATTCAAGGCATGTGGTAGTATAGAAATACTATTCTGACCAAAGCAATGTATGGAAGTGAGAAAACAGGCAAATATATAGAAATAAGGGTATATAGATAGATAGTTGTGGTTGTATGAGAGTGAATAATTATTGTACCAGAGACCAAGATGCCCCACCTAAAGAAATCACAGTCCTGTCTCAGTTTCATTTACACAATTAAGATTGATCTCAAGGGTAATTTGTAATGCATTATGGTTTGGAAATCATTTGACATTGTCATGAAAGATTACACAGAAAGCACAAGAAAGAACTTTGATATTAAACCGAGTTGGAAATCAATACTGGAACTGTTACTTGCAAAGTTGTATCCATAAAAATGAGATTTATAAGTTTGATCTTTGAGGTCCTTTGAATTTTGTTAATGAGATGAGAAATAAAGTCTTTCCTAGTTAAATACATTTTCAATGTAAGATTTAAGTAAAATTTGCATTGACCAACCTGATAGCTGTGATAAGACTCTTAATGGAGTCTGACACAGTGCGGGAGTGGCCAGCAAGAACAGACCAAGTAGGTGGGTCTTTAGGGTTGATAACCAATGAGCGTGCAGTTCTCAACAGGTCAGTTGAACTGTCCAACATGGAGCGTGCTGAACTGAGGATGGGCCCTTGAGCTGCAGAACCCTGTAGAAAAACCAAATTCAAGACAAGCAACTTCAGTTAGACTGTAGATCCTACATTTAAATGTCAAAATTAAATAATACTGTACAATGGACTTTCACTGTAGATTTGCAAACATTTTGTAGCTCATCCAATTTGCTTTTTCCGTTCTACTGAGTGGTAATACTGGTGGGAGTGAAAAAAAAATCAAAAGGCATCAGAAGAAAGGCACATTTTTAATGGATGTCCTAACCTACATTCTCTTTTGCAAAGGGGTGTGGGTTCTTCACAAAATAAAAGTCAGATTTCCACATGCAACATCAGAACTTTGGATACCAAACAGACATATGTGTGCAATAGCCATAAATGGATACTCATATGTAAACCCATACCTCACTGCTTATGCAGGCAGGAACACTGGCAAACTCTGGGTTGGACGCAAATGCTGTCAGATTCTCCACAGCCTCGATTAGGGGAGCAGTAGCAACTCGACACTTATTCCTGTTCTCCTCTGAGAAATCACCATCTAGAGCCTAGAGAGAGATAAAGAGAGAGATTATATACAGTAAATAGTTTTAAAGTATTTACTCAGTGTAACTTTAGTTTCTAGTGCATGGGACTTATCTTTATCTGTCAATCAACCTATACCAGAGGTGATGGGGAGGTCTTAATAGAACTATTAAGAAGGTATATTTCAAGTTTAAAATGGATTCTTCTTCAACACAGGCTATTCAACAACCTCTGGTATTGACATGATGCTGTAATCTGTTATGGTTATTGACAGACTGAGCTAAGACTTGGAAAGCCCTACCTTGATGGTTTTGACCAAGTTGGCGGTGCTGTTAGCCACTTCCTTTGCAGACTGGACAAAGTGCCTCTTGGCTACTGGGTTGGCTGTCTTTGATGAAGCTAGGCGGCAAGCATTGCAAAGTGCCGAGGTGTGCTTGGCAACAATGGTGGCAGCTGAGAGCACCTAGAGCAAAATAATGTTAGATTCACTACTTCAACATTATAATAGAGTAAGGAACTTCGGCTGTCACAAGATGCCTTTGGTTAAAAATGTATTGAAGCATCCCTGGTACAGTTTGTTACACTTCTGGATGAATAAATATGGTTGGTTTATATACCTGGGAAGGGCTGCTGTCTGGGTCTACAAGGTTCTGACAGGCCATCTGGATTGCCTGATTAGCTTTGGCAAACTGGATGGGGTCCACCAAACCCTGATGTCCAGCCTGGCTCTTGGGGTCAGACACACCCACCAAGTAGGAGGCCTGTAAGATAGGTCATTTATGGTAGACATCTCCATTCACCATTTTTTGTGGGTTTGTTCTACCTCTGCACAGGCATTGTAATTTGATGAACTATTGTTCAAGCTTGCTATACCTGTCCTGCAGCCTCAGTGAGGCCACACAGGGCTTTGGATGCTGTTCCAACACAGTCTCCAAATGCTGGCACATCTCCTGTCTTGCAGTTCTGAGAAATGCCTGCCATGGACTCTCCCAGGACCTAGAGAACATGACAGAAGTCCAATAGAAGAGAAGGAGAGGAAATTGAAGAACAAGAGATGATACCTAAAAATGCACAAACACCTGCTCCCTCAAGAAAATTAGTTCTATTGTCTTTGGTGAGCTGAATTTTCAGTTTACTAGTCCAACATGGTAAGTGGGGAGATTTTTATAAGCTGACATGGTTCCTTTAATAAAAGTTAGTTTTTAGCACAGATTATAATTTTTTTATGGTTCCGTTTAACCTTTGGATTGAAAGAATGAGTTCTTTATTTCTGTGTGTTCACACACACACACACACACACGCACACACACGCACACGCACACGCAATCTGTTTTGACAAGTTTATAATCACATAAAACATGAAAATGTTTTCCCACCAACAGCGCTTGAGAGTTATCATGACATGATAGATGAGTCCTGCTTAGTCTTGGTTAATAATCTATTCTCAGAGCTCTTGGATTGCAGGCATTGTTGAATGAGCCCGGCCATGGTAACCATTGCTTTAAATCAGTGTGCATGTATATTGAATACACATACACTGATGTTCAATATGTTTTTGCAAGCAAATCCTTTATGTACCTAAGAAATCCTTGAAGGTATAATCCGCAATTGATGCATATATAGTTTTGTCTGGCCTACTTCTGCTGGGGTTTTTTTGTTTTGTTCGAATATTACTTGCAAATGAGAAAACCCATCCAATGCTCTATCGCTTTTAGTTCCTTTTGAGGCTTTCGGTTGTCTCAAAGAAATACATGATGTTGATTCAATAGTGAGTTATATCATGTGTCCTGCTGTCAATATAGTGCAGTACTCTATATAGCTGTGGTGGCATATTACATTAAGGATTGTACCTTTAAGTTTAATCACTAGTCACAGGTCACAAGTGTACCCACAACTCTGATGTATGGTGCGGCACATTGTACCTTAGAGTTCTCCATCACGCTCTCAATGCAGTCAAAGTAGGAGAGGTCATTGACTGGTTCATTTGGGTTATCCAGCATTCCTCTAACAGCCTAAAAAGTAAAGAAGAAACAGTTCAGCTCTTAGATTTTCTCACC
This sequence comes from Regalecus glesne, assembly GCA_900302585.1. Classification (NCBI taxonomy): domain Eukaryota; kingdom Metazoa; phylum Chordata; class Actinopteri; order Lampriformes; family Regalecidae; genus Regalecus; species Regalecus glesne. Next base: position 6,450 of record OMLC01066271.1, on the reverse strand, counting down.
ACTTTTCAGTCATTAAAAAGAGCTGTTTGAATGGATAACTATTAGATGCATAACTATTGGACACATGTATAATTTAATTTTCACGTCAAAGTTTACTTATCGAGATAAAATTGGCTAAGGAATCATAGCTTTTAGGAACTTCAGCCCATCTTATTCCAAGAACATCATTGATGGTACATTAATAAGACTTACATGTGTTGTTCCAAGCAAGCTGCTGATAAATATTTTTACATGACTATATAAAATATAATTATTAGGTTATTCTTAACACTCACTCCTTAAACTATGGAACAAGATAAAAGTATGCATCACAAGAAAGTGTTTGAAAAAAATTCAATAATTGCATACTTGATAAAATGTTGATTATCAGAACACAAAGATATCAATGTCAAATATCCAATGTTAGAGAATTTATGCAGTGGAGACACAATTCAGAAAGACTCAAAACACAGAATCTTTATGGTAAGCCTGGTTGTACCCGTTCTGATTAACAGTAGTAATGCAATGTTTACCTCTAGCTCTCTCAGCGCATTGTCACACTCTTTCTGACCAGGAGCCTGCTGGGTACACAGTGTGATCAGCTGGTTAATGCTGTCCGTCACCGCTCTATGAGAAAAAACATAAAACGAAAACCCTCAGAGCTAAGTGTGTAAAACTTTGTTAAAAATGTTATCCATACATATATTATTATGAGTGTGTGTGGGTTATGTGCATTTACACATTGTTTATATGTCTAGGTGTATTGTACATGACTAAGCATGTGTGTACTGCAGGTTAACACATGTGTTTGCATGTGTGCATAGAAATTCCTCAAACTTTGTGATATGTTGTTACCGTGCAGCAGCGGCAAGCAGGTTCTTGGCATTAGCTGCACCAGGGTCCACAGAAAGGGACTTTGCTGCCAACAGCAGTTTGCTGGAGGCCATGGAGATATTCTTCAGGTTGCCAATCACCTGAATCTGGTCATCTTTTTTCTATAATGACACAAAGTACCCAGTAGTATTCATTTTATACAGCAGTGGTTCCAAACTATTTGATCTGGTATACCTATTTAATCTGGGCTGTCAATTCCAATATTTAGATACAAATACGTAATCCGTGTTGACCCAAGGTAGTAAGATATCAAATCACCGGAGAATGGAGATGTGTTTTGCATTCTTAAAATACTTATTTTTACATACTCTTTTGCATATAAATGTGTGTTTATTTGTGTGTTTGTGCAAAAGTGCAAACATATGTACTGATGTGGGGGTAGGCATTTATAATTGTGGTTTCTTGTATTTCTACAGCTGAATCTAATTCCTAAAAAAGTTCTAAAATGTATTATTCAAGGCCACTTCGAATTATATTATTAAATAATTCAGTGCTTGAACAGTAAGAGGTTTGTTTGTGGCTCATTCATTCTTCCAAGCTTGCGACACTGACACAATTAGTGAGAAATATGGATGGATAAAATGCCCTTGGCATCTTACCATTTCTAATCTAGCTTCTATATAATGAAAGCTTCACGAATAACAACTTTTGCAATTCTCATAAGATCATTCTATAAACTAAGCCCAAAATAATGCATGGGGCATTTGTTATGGGATGGAGATGACAAAATGTTGGGTTGTCACTTATTGACAGAGGTGCCCTACAAGCAAATTCAACCATAATGGAAGAGGAATGCAGCAGATCACCTGCATTAAGTTTTCACCTTAAGGGTAAAGTCTGCAACCATATCTTGCATATTCCTACTGCCATGAAAAAAATCTATCAAAAAATCAACCAACAACCGCATGATTCATGAACACTTCTTGTAGTGTCTTCATATCTTTCACTGAGGGATTAATCTAAACTGATTTGAGGGAGAAATCAATGTAAACTATTTGACAAATGCTGCATAAGAGGGGGCAATGTATTTACAATCAGTATGTATTAGGTTATTTTTTAATTTGACCAACAATTTTACTCTCATTTAGAGGCTGATTTCATTGCATCAAAGAGTTTGACTGAAGGTCTCAGTTGTTTAGTTGAAAAGGAAAGGGGTATATCAGAAATCAATTTGAATGATCTCAGGTATGTACAAATAAGACTAAACTCATAGCCACTTGCATAGCAAGCAAAGGAAAAGAACAGGAAAAAAGCCCATTCAGTTTATACTTTTTATGCAGTAACTGTAGATTTTGGTTGCTTGGGTGAGTCTCACAGTTGATAAAAGAGTGGACAGTAGTACAGGGACTAAATTCATTTGACTATGAGGGGACACATTCAACCAGTGATTTAGTTAATTTAAACCTGCAGTGTAGAAGTTTTGTGTCCTGCCTCAGGCAATGTCAGCAATTACTTCTTTCATTACTTTCCAAATGTTTTGGGTCTGATCCCATCACAGGGCATCAGGAAGGGCATCTGGCCATAATCTCCATGCTCCTTCTAGATCTGTGTCCACCCCCGCAATGTGGGGACAAATCGTGACACTTAAAAAAGGACCCTTTTTCAGTGCTTTCCAATGATGAAAGGCAATAACTATCCATGCTTGTCCTCGTTGTTGATCACTTGAAAAAACTCCTGCCTCTGAACACTGCACTTATTTTTTTATCTGGAGCATCAGCAACCTTTTTTTGGGGTGATGCTTCTTAGGTTTTCTCACAATAGCTTCCCAGCCCAGAAGCTTTCCATCAGAAAGACCTCAATGCAAGCCAATCCAATCAGAGGCATGCAAACAACCTTAATCATATGAATACTCAGCTCTGGCAAAGTAGTCAATGCTGGTTGACACAAAAAGCATCACAACTGATTTAAAATGTTGGCATTCCACAAAGCACAGAGAGATTTGCCTGGTGGTGATGGGCGTAATCAGCATTGTGTGAATTGTTTGGTAAGGACTTGAATGTAATCGATGTTCATTTATATGTAAAAATCCAGCACTTAGCCTAACTTAACTGTGACTAAAATTAAATAACTAAAATGTGAAAAGACTACTAGTCACACTATTACAAAGATTGAAACTAAACTAAATCCATAGGAGTCAGAATTAAGACCGTTACCCTCAAGTACCAAGAAATGGCTTGTAAGATAGCATATTCCTTTATTAGTCCCATGGGGAGAAATCTGCAAGTTAGTATACTCAAAAGTGAAACAGAGTTCATAACCTACCGGAGTGTGTCCAGCCATTTCAATGCCAGCATCCAGGAACTCGTCAAAGTCTTTGCTGAACTTCCCAGAGGCCACAGCTAGCTGGCTGCTAGAGCCACGGGACGCTTGGACCACATCCCCTGCTGACTGGTTCAGGTCTGCTGCTGTTTGGTTAAGATCATTCTGAGCTTCCTGGAATGACTTGGAAGATGGTGGTATCTAGACAAAAGACACAGTGAAGGGACACAATTAATGTCATAATTAAATGACAGCCATATAAATCATTTATTTAGAACTATAAATTCAGGGTTATGGCAAATGACATGTAAGCCTTTCTTTTTTATAAATCAAAATAAAGTACCCTTGTGAAGTGCATCATAAGAGAAGGTGACTAAATGTTTTGATTTAACTTATTGCAGGCTAAGATGTTGATATTTAACATGACATTGTCCCAAGTGTGTACAAGGAGCCAGTGTTTCAATCTAAAACACTCTTAAAGCTCCACTAAAACTGGATTTCCAGGGTTGGAGAGGTTTGAAATATTTTTCACTCCCTTAAAACTTAAAGTTAACTTAAAAAGTCTTTAAAATGCTAGAAATATGAAAAGCCATGAATATTTTCAAAGCTTTTAACTTTTTTTTCTCATTTGTGTTATTGGATGGCTAGTAATGATTCCAAGCATGTTAATGAGTTCTTCAGCAAGATACTGAACCTCAAGCTCATGGCTCAAGCCCTGCAATGGTGACCTGGTGACCTTTCCAGGGTGTTTCCTCAACTTTGCCTAATGAGCATTCGGATAGGCTCAAGTATGACCCTATGACCCATCTTCGGACTAGCAGTTGATGATTGATGGATGAATAGATGGATGGGCATGTTATAGGATTCAATATAAAAGTAACCATTTCAAATGAGTAACTTAAAGCAACAAATTGTAGCTTTTTTAACCTTAAAATAAAAGCTTCAAAAAGATTTTGATGGTACACCAACCTGTAATAAGAAGAATGGTGCCTTTATCATTTCCAATCCGCACCCTCAGTGTCTGTTCTTGCATTATGTAATTTGGGTTGAGTGGATATGATCTCCCACGAGGGACTTAATTTTCCCTTGGATGGTGAAGGCATGACCCACCCTACTAATGTTGCTTTAGCATTGGAAGCGACTATGTTAAGAGTATTTTGAGCGAGGCATTTCAAACCATCTATAAGGTCTGGAAATTGCCCCTATAACTCACATTTTCTACAAGCAATTTCTTGCTGGCTTCTCCGATGCTCTTAAGAGCCATGTCCACATCCTTCTGGCCAGGCAGGCAGTTGACACAGTTATTCAGGGAGTGAGAGACAGACTTGGCCACCTAGAACAAAAAGCAGATCTGTGTAAAGAAGGACCTTTGTTGTTTGGTGCATGTCTAAAGCTAAACCGATTGGCCTGAAGTATGTACATACGGTATGTACACATACTAACATTTTTCATAATGGGGTTATTCTCAGCTATGAATCCAAATTCAAATTGATTCAAATCCTGATAGAGGTGTTGAGTTATTGATGCATTTAATTTGCACTTCTGTTTTTGCAGATGCCAACCAAAACATCAGTATTTCCCTAAGGACAGGAGGCACAATAAAAGCATAAAGAACAAATAGCAGTCATTGAAAAGAGTGCCATGCCAGAAAGGCCTGGCGCCATTAAAGGAGCTTGAGGGAGTTGTATGAAACAGGCAACAATGAAAAAGTGAAGATGAAAACACCTTACTAACACCACAAAATGATACCAATGATAATATTACCACAATAATAATACCATTCCAATACCTAGTTCTGTTCATGAATCAAAAAAATAATAGAAGTCAATATTTGCTGCTGACTCATTGATGTGTCAGAAAACATCCCATGTTTTGGTCTGACCCACTTACTAATGCATCTCTAATGCCACTGGAAATAAATGTCTTATTCAATTTGTGGAGAGATTGTGGTGGGGACAAGGCATTTATAATTTATGTACTGAGGCCAAGAAAAATCTGCAACTCAGCATATAAAAGGAATTCCTTGTTGTATAAAACAGGTGTCCAGCTTCATGTCTCTTTCGATATATTTAGACATCCATCTGTCTCATATGCCCCATATAAAAGAAACATCTAGTCACAAGTTGCTTTGAGAATCTGGTGGCGCTCTGTGCTCTGAATTCTCATTTTTAGTAAGACCAACAATGGTATGTAGTTCCAAGTGTGAAAACAGAGAAAAAAATGAGGCTATTGTATCTCAACGTATTTGACAAATTTCCGCTATAGTAGCTGCCTGAAATTAGTCTAAGAACAAAGTCTGGTTTACAAAATGAATAGCTGAGAAAACAAAATCACAAAGAATTTTGAGGTTTTGACAATCTACTTTCTTCTCAATATTCAAATGATCTTCAAATTTGGGAGGTTCTAAAATCAGGAAACCCAGTACCCTTAATGTTTTTGCCCCAAAACTTTACAATCAAATCACAAGAATTTGTGAATACCATGTCAACCTGATTCCAAAATCTATGTCTAACATTAACCCATCTCACCTGTGCTAGCCTCTGTTGGCTCTCGGCATCTCCTGGTGAGATCAGTGCCTGTTTAGCCTCATGGATGAGAAGGGCTGAGCCTTCCATGACATCACGGGCAGAGTCTAGCATGGCAGTGGCTGCATGGGGGTCTGTGGTGGAAGCAGCAACACCCCGAGCAGCCTGGGCCAACGCCTTCAGGGCCTGGGCTGTCTCCCTGGCAGCTACCCCTACACATAGGGATAAAAATGCAGGATCGAGTAAAACCTATGTAATGGCTGTGACATTCCGGAAGTAATGCAGCTAATCTATGGCAGGATTATAGTGGGATTATGAGGGCATCGCTGTGCACCAAAATTTTAATTACAAGCACTGGATAGGAAATGACCTAAACTGTGTATCACCTATGAAATATGACAAACAAAATTATTATGGTTGCTATGCCTTGTGTAAGGAAATATTTAGGGGGCGCTGACATTTAATTTATAACATTCAAGTTGAAATGCATGACAAAAAGTGAAGCAAATCTCCTAGATGCTGTTATTTATAAGACTACTCCAAGAAAAAGAAATTTCACAGCTAATAGGAGCATTCCTTCACAGTTGCTATGGAGCGTTTCTATGTGGTCTTGTGGAGATCTCAGCCAAGGACATTAAAGGGTCAAAAAGAAAGGGAGAAATGATTAAGGCTATCTCAGTATAATACAGGTCAGCAGTATAGGTGCATACTGAGACAATGGGCCGCTGGGCATGAACAACGTGGACAATCCCTCACAATAACCACATTCATCTGTGCCCTGAACATGATTTAA
>OMLC01066269.1:0-10680 GCA_900302585.1 Regalecus glesne | reverse complement strand
GTAGCAAACACACATTGCAAAGAGAGAGAGAGAGAGAGAGAGAGAGAGAGAGAGAGAGAGAGAGACAGAGAGAGAGAGAGAGAGAGAGAGAGAGAGAGAGAGAGAGAGAGAGAGAGAGAGAGAGAGAGAGAGAGAGAGAGAGAGAGAGAGACAGAGAGAGAGAGCGAGAGAGAGAGAGAGAGAGAGAGAGAGAGAGAGAGAGAGAGAGAGAGACAGAGAGAGAGAGAGAGAGAGAGAGAGAGAGAGAGAGAGAGAGAGAGAGAGAGAGAGAGAGAGAGAGAGAGAGAGAGAGAGAGAGAGAGAGAGAGAGAGAGAGAGAGAGAGAGAGAGAGAGAGAGACAGAGAGAGAGACAGAGACAGAGAGAGAGAGACAGAGAGAGAGAGAGAAAGAGAGAGAGAGAGAGAGAGAGAGACAGAGAGAGAGAGAGAAAGAGAGAGAGAGAGAGAGAGAAGTATGTTCACAAGAACACAAACTCTCAAATGAGTTCACAGTTGGTACTTAACATTAGTTTTGTCAACCCTTTTTGACATATCAATCTTTTCATAAGTTATATAATCACATCCCCATGTTTACTGTCTAATAAACGATGGATACGAGTTCTACACTCATTACAAACCTCTGTTGACAGATAAAGAGCCCCAGGTCAAATATGTCCCGTAAGAAGTCAAGTCCGGTCATTTTTTTGTTCTTATCTCCAGTCTTTTTTTTCCGCATAGTCCGTTATCACAAACTAAAAACTTGCCTCCGTCGACTTTACACTGACACAACATCCTGGCCCTAGTAGCATCTCTGTGTAGAGCAGAGACTCGGATGCAGAGAAGTACACATGGCAGAAGATAAAGATCAATAAGCCAAAGTCTTTACCGGACAACCGGGCAGTCCTACGACGGGTGACCAACCAGTCTGACTCTAACTGATCCAGGCAGGAAGTAGGGAAAAAAATAAATCAATCCAAAAATGAGAGACAGACATTAATAAATCAATAAAATGTCCCCTCATCAGTCGCACAAGGGGATATTTACACTTCGCTGCATTTAACCCAGCCTATTGTATAGGAGCAGTGAGCAGCCATCATGTGGCGCTTGGGGAATAGTTGAGGCTTCAGTGTCTTGCTTAAAATGATAGGTTTTTAGAAGTCACTTAAAACAGTCCAATAAAATCTGCAGTGGCGACCCCTGAAAAACAGGGAACTAGCCAAAAGTAGAAGATAAAGACATAACAGAGAGAAAGAGGGAGACGGGGACAAAGGAGGGGAGTCCTGGGAGGAAGCAGGGGTGACTGCAACGAGGTAATCAATAATATTAACTAGAGCTGTCTTGGCACTATGGAGTGCTCTAAAACCAGAGTGGAAACTTAAAAACATTATTAGTGTTCATAAAAGATATTCGATGAGATTGAATTACTTTCTCCACAGCCTTCATTAAGACCATTTGGAGATAATTCTGTAGTGACTGAAGTACAGGGGGTCCAAATTAGGCTTCTTTAGCAATGGATGAACAATTGCATGCCTAAAAATGTATGAAAGGGAACCAAAGACCAGAGAATTAAAGAAAAGAAAAGCAAATTAACATGGCTAAAGACATGCAACAAGACATGCATGTTAAAGTTAATACTCCTGCCTGTGGCCCAGAGCAAGGCAATAGGATAAAGAACTGAAGTTGGTCCCCGAGTGCTGAAGCTACTCACTGATCCTATATAATAGGATTGGTTGCATATGGAGAACACATTTCTTTGTATGTATGTGCGCTGGCAAATAGATAAAGCTGTTTCTAACACTGGGAAAAAAAACCTTGAGCAGCTTAGTGGAGATGATACAGGACCACTTCATATGGGAGATTGTACTCGCCCACACTGAAATTGTCAGATTCAAGATTCAAGGTGCTTCTTTGGCTGGGAGACTCCATTACAGAAACGTGAGATAAAGATCGAATACATTAAATTAAATATATATAAATAATAAAAGGTATGTGTATATACATACATATACATATGAAGCAATAGATATAACAGAATAAACCATAAAATAGGTAAAGGTAAGAGTAGAAATCAATTAATCAATTATGAAAATCAGTAGTCATGGATCATATATGATCAGCAGTCAAAGATCCTACACAGGTGGTAATCAGATATCACAGAGATGGTACGGTTGCACTTGTGTTTGTGTGCATGCTATTTATGAAGAAGCCTTGTGGCCTGAGGAAAGAAGCTGTTCCTCAGTCTGCTGGTGCGTGGGTCAAAGAGACATAATTAAAATGGGGAATGGGAAGAATGCAAGGGTCAGGGTGGATTTGGGACCTGAGATTCTGTACATTATTTACAAAATGAGGGAGACATTTTTCGGAGTTCATTATCAGGCTCAGATAAAGAAGTGTGGGGGGGGGCAATAATAACAAGGGTAATTGCTGTAAAAGACTTTAGAACGGTGGCTAATTCTAGACATCAATTCAGAGACATGGGCTGATCTTACATCCTTAACTGCTTTCTGGTACATCAACATGTGATTTTTACAGGTCTTATGTGTTTTTTAGTCTGGGGGGGTGCGGTAGCTCAGGAGCAGTCCACGTGCATTGGGAGCTGAAGAACCAGAGGTTGCTCATTCAAACACACTGCAAGTGGGCAAAGACGGGCATACGGCCTTAATCCTCAGTGCTCCATCTACGTCCATGTCCACCCCCACAATGTGGGAAATAATCATGACATGTAAAAATGGACCTCTCTCTATGCCATTTAGACCTATTGACCTTCCATTGTCATTCAGATGTTCAGTGTTTCCAGAGAAGGTGATTTGATTTTTGTTTCCTAGTTTCAGAGGAGGAAATTTAGTCAAGGATGGATAAGCACTGATGTTTGAATAAATCTAACAGTGCATCTGGGTTGAGAAGGGATATGGCAGAATTAAAGGATGATGAATTAAACACATTACAGAATTTAACTGCAGAACCGGCGTTGAGAATGTAAGAGAGCGTTTTAAGACAGAGAGTAGGAGTAGAGAGCTGTTGTGGTACTTCAAAAATGACACTTTTATGGTCATTTGCTAGTATATCTATCAGATTAAGACCCTTGGGAGAGAAACCAGATGAGAGAACAAGGTTTAGGATGTGACCTTTAGAATATGTGGCCTCTTTAAGAGATTGAACGAGGTTAAGAGTCTATGAGGTGAGGAAATGGGATGGACAACATGCATAAATATTAAAATCACTAGCAATAAGCCCCCCGTCTCATTGAAGCATGAGAATGGACAGAAGCTCAGAAAACACAGACATAAAACTAACTGAATTTGGGGGCCTGTAAGTTAAGAGTGCACAGTAAAGAGCCTAGTGATTAAGAATCTTAAAATCTCAAAGGACATAAAATGATCAAAAGCAACCGATAGCACTGAAAACCTACATGATAAAATCCAGTTGGACAAGCCTCTCTTCCAAAGGGCCTGGGAAGATGAAGATATGTAAAATCACAGGGGCTCACCTCAATCGTGGAGGGGGGTGTCCCCTGGGGATATCCATGATATCCAGATTACTAGAGACGGTAAAATCATTGACGATAAAGGACTTACGACATATCTCACATTCAAGAGGCCAAACTTGTTTGGAGTGTGGAGATGGCTCTGAAGCCACTCGGCATGAAACGGATGAAAATATCATTTTACCGGGATTACCTGCTTTACTAGACAACTCTAAGGGTCTCTGTCGTACAGGTGACAACATCATTGTCGCTTATATTAAGCCTGGGCTTCCCATTAGAATGGGAGAAAACCTCTCCCCTTCTCTCCCAGCAGTTCATGTATCTGGGAGTGGAGCTGAACTCCGTCAACATGAAGGCTAAAGTCTCTGAACAGAGTGGAGGCACTGACGGCCCTTCTGAGCTACGTCACACCTCAAATGGTGGGGACAGCTCGGGGGCCTCCGGTGGCATAGGGGGCACCTATACACAGTGTATCTCTGTGTCATGCAGTTGGGTGTTTGAATCCCGGCTCTGAGCAGACCCACATCAAACTACTCGGTATTCACAGGTGCATCTCTCCCGGTGAGGAGGGACATGCCTCTCCAGTGGTTGGGGGACGGTGGCTGGCTCACACGTCTCTACAGAAACCTGCTGGATCTACTTCCACTGTGGACGTTAGATCAGCGTTTCTCTCCACTGCTGCAGAATTAACATGTGTCGATTTGCGCAGACAAAATCAAGAATGCAGCGGCCTATATAAATTATGGGGGGTATATTCAACGCAGTTTCTCAGCACAGTAAGGTGGTTGTTGGGCTGGGCTCGCACACACCAACTCTCCACCAGAGCAGTGTGTTTTTCCCAAAGAGTTTAACAGAGGGGTGGACATTATTTTCAGAAGGGGTCCTCATTAAAGAAAGTGGAGCCTTCGTTCTGAACTGATCTCTCTGATTTGCGGTGGGGGGGTCTGTTTGCCACACACCGAAACACACAACACACTCTCTGGCTTTGCACTGAGTGCAAAGGATAAACCTCTGCTGGGGGTGTACGTGATTGCACATCAACTGTGACCCAAGATGTTCCTTCATGCAATCCCACCTATTTCCCTAATCCCCAAGTTCTTGGACTGGATATGGGAAAAATAGCTTCCAGCGATATTAATAGCCCTGGAACAAACAGGCGCTGTGTGGTTCCCATGCCTGCAGTGGCTGCTGTCAGGACAGCCACGGGAAATCCCGTGGTGGGGGGGGGACACTCTCTACTCGACAGAAGGAGTGATCAGGGGTTAACCAATGACAGGCCAGCGTTTGTGGTCTCAACCACTGAACGGGAACACTTAAAGAGGCCGGGCCTCTCACAGGACATTGTGCGCACTATTCTACCAGAGCATCTTACACAGCCAGATGGATGGTGTGTAGAGAGGAGTTTGGAAGAGTTCTTGCTTTGTTAGACCCTGAGCTTTCCTGCACCATCCCCGGAATTTGTTTGTGCCTTGCAGGGATCGATCTCAGGGGCTTCCTCTGTCTGCTCAGTGGCTGTTTCTTTGGCTAGGTGAGGAATATCTTGCCTCTGGGCTGGATCCCCTGGAGGGCATCAGAGCGCACTCCACCAGGGGGATTGCGTCCTCCCTGGTTTTCCACATAGGAATAACATTGGAAAATATTTGCACAAAAAAAGAAAAGAATCGGTCCAACCCAAACATCGGTCCCCCAGCATAAACAGTGCAATGCAGTGTAAGCTGTCGAGTACCATGACTTGCACATTGTAGAAACCAAACAGACGCTAGCTAAGAGGATGGCACAGCACAGGAGAGCCAACAGGTCAGGCCAGGACTCTGCGGTCTACACCCATCTACAGGCCAGCGGCCACTTATTCAAAAATGAGGATGTTCACATCCTTGATAGGGAGGAACGCTGGTTTGAAAGGGGAGTCAAAGAGGGTACCTCTGTGAAGAGGGGACCACCATCCTTGAGGGGGGGGGTGTAAAAGTACATCTGTCACCATCTTACAATGCTGACTACAGATATTCCCCAATCCTCTATAAACAGTACTCATTACCACTGAAACTCCAGTCAACTTGAACATGAACACACAGCTGGTGTCAGCCACTATTCATATGTATTGTCTACAAGGGTGTGGATGCTGCAGTCAGCTCAGACTGAAGATGTCACCTGTATGAGCCGTGAGACCTTTCTCTCAATAAACGTAAACAGAGGAACCGTTTCAACCATTTTGTGACCATTTGCCTCCCAGCTTCATGCCCCCCCCCGAATTCTTCTATTCATCTTTATTCATTGGATGTCTCCAGTGTTTCTATGGCCGACTCTGTACCGAGTGTGCCGACTGAATAATCGATTGCTGAGAATCACCTCTGTGATTTCCATTTTGTGAAAGGAGTGTGCAACGTAGTTTAGTCATTCCCCTTGTCTGCTCCTCACTGGACTGCCACGGTCCACAACTATCTCCTCTCCCCAGCAGCAGCATCTGTTATTGGTCTAGTCTTCATCCCCACATGAAAAACATCAGATAGTCTTCCCTGCTGTGTCATTGGGCACATGTGGGACTCTGTGAAGCGCCAATATGCACGACACAAATGGCAAGGCTTGAGGAGATTTTTGTACAGTGGTGAAGTTGGTTGGTGCTTGCGGTAGCAGGCGGACCCAGGGTAGCAAAGACCATATGCTGCTTTGCCCTGAACCTACTAGCGATAGCCTTGCAGAGGGAAGATGCGAAACAGAATGACAGCTATGTGGCGTAAATCTAGATTCTACGAGTGTAGGCACACCCCTCTTTAGAGCTGGGTCCTGCTGGCTCTGTAATAGCTTAAGAAGGAGCTGTTATGGGAGCCAATTATACTGCCTCAATTCAACAGAGTTGGAAATTGAGAGGGTATTGGCTTAAATTTCTACAGTGCTGTGTGGGGGCGTGAGGGATAAACCCACTAGCGATACCTTTGGACCACTACTTAACCATCGTCTTTACTGCAGAGATGAACCGGTGAGAAAATCTGTCAAACAGCCAAGAATCACATCTGCCAAGGATGATGAGCTCGAAAAGACAGTCTGGAAAACGCTGACTGTCAGAGAAAAATCATTATGCCAGAAGAATGAAAGTGAATGAAAGTGATGGAATGAAAGTGTCAAATGGCTATAGGAAGATGAGAAAACTGCAGTTCAAATGCATTCGTGATGTTCCGTTTTACCAATGCTGTGTTGTATGCCGCACAAAGTCACTTGCCAAAATATGAAGGATTCCTTCAGGATGTGGTACAACAGGAATGAGGGGAGGACCCACAAGGGCAGGAAGTGAAATGACGGGCCAATCAAGTAATTCAGAAAAAAGTGGTTAACACGATAGGCAGTGGATCTCTCTCTCTCTCTCTCTCTCTCTCTCGTTAATCACATGCAAATTAATATCCCATTGTTGGTGGGTGACATCTGTCATGTTAAGAGTGAAACCCACCATATCACTGAGCTCCCACACCCTCTCAGATCTACAGAGAGCTTGTGATTCTTGGATGCGCCGTGGCCAGGAAGTGAAGAGGCCAAGGTTTCCTGTTTTGGGGGTTTGTTTTGGTTGGCTGGGATATTTCATTAAACACCATCAGAAATGATCAAATTGTCTGTGCTATACAAGCATTGCTCAACGGAGCGATGCTTTCTACCTTTCACAGAACTCCCTCCGATTTGTCTCTAATCATGCTGGTGTTCTGGTTTTAAGTCCTACGGGGTAGAAACTTTGCGCATCTTTTCAACATAGTGCGTGTGTAAAATGAAGAGCCATCTGTTTTTCTATTTACAAAGCACCGACGGAAAACCAGGAATCAGATTGCTCCTGAGCATAATGACAACACCCCTTTTTGATCCCAGATTGAAATGTGATTGAATTTTTGTGTATCAAGAGTTGAGCTTTGAATTAAAGCAATTATCCTTCCGTTGTGTTTGACTTCAAAAGGAGCCGTGTGAGCAGAACGTTTCGGCAGACTTGAAGAGAATGATGGATGCGCATTAGTTCACCACAGTGTCTTGCGTCACAGTCTTTGAGACTTATTTTCATTTGAATACGTCCATAATCATTACAGACATTTTGAAAGGAGGCCATTACAGGCATTTGCTTGGACTTCAAACTGTTGTACGACAGGCCCGGAACATCAAATGTAAGCATAGGTGAATAGTCTTTAAATGCACTCATTAAATCAATTGAATAATGTGGTGGTGTGGTGATCAGAAAGCATCTTATGCTCAACGATGGGTTGGATTTATGGGGTGGAGCCTTCTGAATACAGATTACTTGGTAGTTTCTTTGACATCTTGTCACATGTGTAAGTCTTGTTACTCCCCGCATAGTGTTTGAAAGGGTTACTGAACACAACTGCTACGAGGAAATGTGTAGATGGTCGTTTAAGATGAAAGTGTTGGTACCCCCCAGATTCTGGCCCATGTGTGTAGTCTTACAAACATAGCATGTTGTTTATTTGCAGGAGCATGATTGGAAAGTTTACTGTTTTACTGGAGTTGGTGCTCAAGTGCTGCAGCTTCTCCCCTCAGTAGGATGGGTTAAATGCAGAGGACACGTGTTATTGTAAACTACAGTGGGCAGTCTGAATCCATGAGAAGGAGATTTCCCGTATATAACTAGGAGATGTTCAGAACCCTCAAAGGATGCCCTTCAATTATTTTGGCTAAAATAGCCTTCAAGCAGATTGTCAGACCAAGGTGACAAACTTGGATGAGCAGACACTGTCCAAGCCTTGGGGATCACGAGTTGTTCACAGTGATCCAACTCAAAGGCCATTTCTGTCCCTTCCATTAACATTGATCTTCACAAGCGAGGGACCAATCCAAGGAGTCGATGGTCCAATCACAGCTTCAGAGACTGATAGGGGCTTCATGGTCAAGACATGATGAAACAGAACTGCCAACAGGAGGGGTGGAGAGGAGAGTTGGTTGTATAGCATTGTGCTGAGACAGAAGCAGACCCCTTGGATCATCTCTCAAAGCTTACATCAAAATGTCCACTTTTTGAAAAGAGGCCAGATTGAGAACGGTTGGAGGGAAGCCAGGTGTATGTGATCAGCTGTGGGATCAGCTAGGGCAAGCACTTCACCCTCTCACAGAGATGCAGGAGACACAAATTGCTGCCCTTTATTAACTGCAATGAGGCAGCCGGTAACACCTTAACTCCAGCCTCGGGCTGCCAACTTTGGCCTTCTGCAGTTGCAATGGAAGGCATTTGATGAGACGTGAAGTCATATCTCAAGGGCGTTGCCCGAGCCCAGCAAGCGGCACACAGCCTGCCGGTCGCCTTTGCCAGCATGCCAATCTCCTCCCTGATACAGAGGGGTCACATTGGACATGGAGTGCATGGAGACGTTCAAATTAGACCAATGGCAAGAGCGGAAATAAGATGGAAGAAAAACACAATCTGGCAGTGTGGGGGGTGTTTCCCACCAGTGGAGAAATGTTAGATGCGTGTATGTGCTCAGTGGTGACGTAGGGATGAATGGTTCTGTCAAGGGGAAGAGGGAACTGGGTGAGCCTTAGTAGGACACTCCCCCATGACTTCCTGATATCCAAACAGCAGGAGCTTTTTGGCACAGGCAGACTTGGGAGAACGGCCTACGCTTTGCCTAGGGCCGAGTGAGGAAACATGATGGTAAACTGGTAAGGTTCACCACATCCCTCACTCACTAATAATAATAAGGATGCCCGTATCAGTCCCGCAAGGGGAAATTTGGATTTCTCTGGATTTTTGACCCAACCTATTGTATAGGAGCAGTGAGCTGCCAACATATGGCGCTCGGGGAGCAGTTAGGGGTTCAGTGTCTTGCTCAAGGACACCTCGACATGCTGCATGCAGGACCGGGTATGGATCCTGCAACCTTCTGATTGCCAGACGACCGCTCTGCCCACTGAGCTATGCCGCCCTATATTCTGCGTTGATCAAGGATAGGTCAGCAGGATGGCTTGTTGTCCTAAGTAGGACAGTGGAGGGGGGTGGGGTGGGGGGTGGAGGTAAGGTATAGGTCAGGTATGGTCAGGAAGTCAGCTGCAAACTGAGGGGAGTGGTTGATTGCCGCTTGGTAGCCACAGCTGCAAGCAGTTCAGCAATCAACAGCAAAGCTCTTCCTATGTCAGCATGGAGTGAAAGCAGGACCAGAAGTCTGAGATGAACTCAGAGAAGGGGCAGTGGGGTGCTGAGGAGAACTGGCTTTGAGTTGCAGACTTGTGTGTGGGGGACCCGTTTTTTGTGTTCCTCATATAAATTGCCACTGTGCCTGAGCAATATTGTCCGGCCATCTACCCCACAACCACAAGAATGTATGCAATGAAACTCCACAGTGATCTGTAGTCCTGATTCAAAGACGGAACCTCTCGATTATCTCGTTCTCCAAGAGGAGGGCGCAGGTTATTTGTTAAGAGGAACCACCTCAGAATTATTCTGGGAAATTCTTCCGTAGCTGTGGGTGTATGTGGTGGTATGGCAGAGTGCATGGAAAGTTTACTGCCGCTAACTTTGGTGATAAACCAAGGGGCTGTTTATTAGAGCGCAGGAAATATCTATCTATTAACCTTTCTCATATGTAGCATAGTAATTTTAGCCTTTCAACCCATAGTGCTACCATGAAAAATTATATACTGTAGATCTGGAGTTGTTCACTATATTGATATTCAGACTGGAATAGAATTCAATATGTCATTCTCAAACATTTCGTCTGGAGAACTACTCCTTTCTCTATAATTTCCATAGAAATTTTGTGTGCAAATGCAGTAATAGACACATTTATAACATCAAAAGGATTCAATTTTCTTTTCAATCATACCACAGTATGAATAGCTTTTTCTGTAGAATCTAACAACGAGAAGCCATTACCACTTGCTAAAGGATGGGTTGCCTCCACTTGCTTTTATGAAAGTGCGCCAAACAATTTTTCATGTCTAACATTTGTTCTAACCAAACTGGGGCCTGTCAAACAGGTTTATTTCTAATTTGTCAGAGGGAGGTTGTTTTTACTTCAGTTGGTACAGGCAATCACCAGTGATGCATGTATACATACAGAAACACATTTTATACACACACACATATTTATATATATATATATATATATATATATATATATATATATATATATATATATATATATATATATATATATATATATATATATATACACATATATATATATATATATATATATATATATATATATATATACACACACATATATCTATATATATAT
>OMLC01066268.1:0-10704 GCA_900302585.1 Regalecus glesne | reverse complement strand
GCCATACACGCTCACACACACACACACACACATATACACACACACACACACAGACACACACTTAAGATAAGGGGGATTTGGAGGCCAAGGCAACATCTTGAACTTATTGTCATGATCCTTGAACCATTAATAGTAAAAATGATATTTGCTGTGTGGCACGGCACATCGTCCTGCTGAAAGAGGCCTCTACTATCAGTGAATACCATTGCCATAGGGGCTGTATTTGGTCCGCAACAATGTTTAGGTGGGTAGTATGTGTCAAAGTAAAATCCACATGACTGCCAGGATCAAAGGTTCCCCAGAATACAATTGCCCAGAGCATCACACTGGTTCCACCAGCTTGCCTTCTTCCCCCAATGAATCCTGGTACCATCTCTTCCCTAGGTAAACGATCTACACACACTCGGCTCTCCACATGATGCAAAAGAAAACATGATTCATCATGCCACGCCACCTTCTTCCATTGCTCTATAGTCTAGTTCTGACCATTATTCAATGGTTCTGAGACGCATGGGCCCATTGTAGGTGCTACTAATGTTGGACAGGGGTCAT
Source organism: Regalecus glesne (assembly GCA_900302585.1). Taxonomy (NCBI): domain Eukaryota; kingdom Metazoa; phylum Chordata; class Actinopteri; order Lampriformes; family Regalecidae; genus Regalecus; species Regalecus glesne. The sequence goes on along the minus strand of OMLC01066268.1, from coordinate 10,152 downwards.
CATGGAAACTGACCAGTCTGTTACTCTCATGTACCACAAGCTGTAATACACTGTATTCTGACACCTGTCACTCATGGGCAGCCTTAGCTTTTTCAACAATCTGAGCTAAAGTAGCTCATTTGAGGGATTGGACTAAATGGGCTAACCTTTGCTAACCTGAGTCTTGGGCACCCATGACTCTGTCACCAGTTGTCCTTCCTCGGACCACTTTTGGTAGGTACTGACCACTGCATACCCCACACCCCACAAGTCCTGTAATTTTGGAGAGGCTCTAACCCAGTCATCTGGCCATTGCAATTTGGCATTTTTCAAAGTTGCTCGGATCCTTACGCTTGCCCATTTTTCCTGCTTCCAACACATCAACTTCAAGAACTGACTAACTGCACAATATATCCCACACCTTGAAGTGTGCTAATTTTTCAAAAATTGTAAATTGTAATTACTTCATCTGTCACTGGTCTGATCTGGGTGATCAGTGTGTACGTGCGTGTGCGCATGCGTGCGTGTATGTATGTATGTATGTATGTATGTATGTATGTACGTATGTATGTATGTATGTATGTATGTATGTATGTATGTATGTATGTATGTACGTATGTATGTAAGTATGGCAACCAAATAAACAGCGCCACTCTGCCATTGGGACACACCTTGTGGTTGGACAGGGGAATACACCCAACTGAGCACTGCACTAGTTGCTTGTTATTGCAAAACCTCGGTCAAGTGTATTCAAATTACCCTGTTGTTGTTTTTTATTGGACATCTGCTATTTAAAGCTAATGCAAATTGCCACACTAGTCAATCATATTTGGTGAAGCAAAATAACACACACTCGAAAAAAGATGTCACATTTCTTTTATTAAAATTATTCATTAATTAGCTTTCAAAATCATTAGACAACATGAAGAAATGGGATATCTCAGTAGGACACATCGCAGCTAGAAATTATCACTTGTAATTTAGCCTACTGATATCTGTGTTTGCAAAGTGTCATAGTAAAAGGGTTGGTGCATCAGTCCCCAAACACATGTTATATTTCAATATGCAGGTTGTTGGACAATTTCCATCTTTTTTTTTAAAGTGCATACAATCCAAAAATCTGTAACCCATCATTCTGCAAAAAATTGAACACAACAAAAGTAGTAGGCTACATTATAATACTGTGATGACTAGGAAGGAATAAACTTGCTACTTGCGACTGCTAGTGACAACAACATACTGAAATAATGAGCTAACTATTACAGGATACATACATGTCATTGCACTTTGCCACTAAATAAATATCCATGGAATCATTTCAGTAAAACAAATTATAGCCCATTTTATGCAAGACGGCTATGTAAATGATACACTGAGTCTGAAGATACATAGTTAAATATGTTACAATAAATTACAGGAAAGCCGGTGATCAGGCTACTTTAATTCTCAGTTCCCTCCCAAAAATTATATTTGTTCTTTCCTGTCCATTATAAGTTGGCTGATTTAAGGTGGTAGTAGAGGAGGTTTAAAGGAACAGGTTCCAGTACAGTGGCGCGGCGTTAGCATCTTGCACGAGAAGTGGTGTAATGCGTCGTGAGCTTCTAGGAAGAAAGAGATCAGACAATAAATTGTGTGTGTGTGTGTGTGTGTGTGTGTGTGTGTGTGTGTGTCTGCATGCTGCTGATACAGCACAATGGAGAAAACCGATCATGCCGGGTATAATGTACTCAGATTGAGGAGTTAGGGAATGGGAACAGGCTCTTTTTAGTTGTTGGGTATATAGGCCCATCCCCATTTTGCAAAACCACAGGAAAGACTAAAGGTAGTTTGATTCTTGGGGAATATCAGTAATATAAGAATTGGACAATAGAGGTACTTTTGAGTGATTTGGAAATGGTGTACCTTCTGAGGCGTATGTGTGTAGGTATGTATGCCAATCAGCCAACATACTAAAACCACTGACAGCTATGAGAATAACATGGAGTGTCTCGTGTTTCCCCATATTTCACCCAATGAGTGCAGGGATAGGCTCCAGCATGACTCCACAACCCAACTTCAGATAAGCGGCTGACAATGGATGGATGGATGGAGGGATGGATGTCATAACAATGTCATCTGTCAATGGGTGGGATATATTCGGTAGTGAAAGTCAGTTCTTGAAGTTGATGTGATAGATGCAAGAAAAACGGGTAACTGCAAGGATCTGAGCCACCTTTATAAGGGGCCAAATTATGATGATTAGATGACTTGGTCAGAGCATCTCCAAAATGGCAGGTCTTGTGGGTGTCGCTGCTATACAGTGGTCAGTAACTGGTCCAATCCATGGAGGCTCCAACTCACAACTTATAAGCCTTAAAGGATCTCCTGCTAATGTCTTGGTGCCAGATACCAGAGGACACATTCAGAGGTCTTGTGGAGTCCATGCCTTTTGATGGCACGTGAGGGACTCGCACGATACTAGGCAGATGGTCATAATCTTTTGGGTCATTGGTGTATCTGTATATTCTTGTGCATGTGTGTGTGTGTGTGTGTGCACGTGTATGTGTGTCTGCATGCAGGCAGACTCCAGATGAGGCGAACAGACAGGACCCATCCATAAAGTACTGTAGCCTTGGGGGACACGACGCGGCAGGAGCACAGACACACTTATTTTTAGATCTAATGAATTTCCCCTTGCTCTTATAAGCTATGGAGGGGGGTCAGGAGGGTAGATGGGGAGAACTAGGAAGGACATACATAGGCCGCCATGGGGAGGAGGATAAAGGGTAGATAGAAGCGATGGGGAAAAGGAAGAGAGGGCAAAAAGAAATAAAGATGGAGCTCAAACCAGAGATATAAAAGGAGACAAATGAATGAGGCAAGATTAACAAGAAAGATGGTAAAAGTGAGAACATGTGACAAAATGAAAACATACACAGGGAGAAGGGGAAAAAAAGAGAGGAGAAGAGAGAAAGGGAGGGGAGGAGAGGAGCTGTTTACGACAGAATATGGGTTTCCCTCTCGACTGTCCAATCAGTATGGAGTCTTAACTGGGTTACATCTGAGGTGTGCTTCTATCATTGAGTGTTAGCGTGCTTGTCCATCCCTCAGCTGCGTACCAAGCATGGAGTGAAATATGCACCATCTCAAACACGACAAATGCATTTCGGCTTGCCTTCTACCACCTCTCTGAATACACCATCAGAATGCAAATGTTTACGGGAGGAAATATCACATATATTGCCAGTTAATAGAGCTTGTCAGGGTCAAAGTCATTATGGCAAAGCATTCGCCTCTCTCTCTCTCTCTCTCTCTGAAAGCCTGCAGTATCAGCCTCTCCTTTCGTATATGGGAAGGACTTCATTATTTGGGCCAAAATAACTGGCTTTTCTGTTTGGTGCTCAATGCTATTTACTGTAATGAGAATAATTAGGGAAATCCAGGAGGGCTGGCTATGAGATGAGAACAATGAGTTTGCTGACTTCACACGCACACACATACACACACACACACACACACACACACACTTGTACAAATACAAGCATACACACATACGTATGTACACACACAAATGTACACAACACACACACTAAATGTGGTGACTTTCTTCCTCAGCTCCTGGCCTTAGCCCAGGTGACGTCCTTCTTAAAGCCAACCAAAATCACAGTCAATGCTGTTTAACAGCATGCTTCACTGTTCCCCAGAACAAACTTATTATCACTCCCCCTGACATGCTTTCTCTAAAGCTCCTTAGACAGAGGAAACGAGAGAGAGAGAGAGAGAGAGAGAGGGGGAGAGAGAGAGAGAGAGAGAGAGAGAGAGAGAGACTTGCTACTCACCTTCTCTTTTATCTTCTGGGATGGCTTTGACCTTTGTGTCAGTAATGTCCTTGAAAGAGGCCAGGAAGAGGACCACATCTCCCTTTTCATTCTTGATGGGCACGATATCCAGCAGGCACCAGAACTGCACCGCTGGAAAGGCCACCCACAGGCATGTGCGCAGAAACATAAAAACACACAACATGACATGTAGTCACAGCAAAAACTGGGGACAAAGCTGCTTTTTATCTACATTAACAAACGGATCTCACTCTGTTTATACTTAGAAGTGATGTACAGTAAACAAGAAAAAAATGCAAATATAAGAAATTAATCATTTCAAAGATTTCTAGCTGTTGGCACACACAGTAGATTCACTCAGTGGTGAGTGTTGTAGTTTTAATGAGAAAAACCCCCTTATGTGTGTTGTGAATGTGAACACACATCCATGCTTGTGTCTGTAGGCAAGATTATAGGGGCGGCATAGCTCAGTGGGTAGAGCGGTCGTCTGGCAATCGGAAGGTCGCAGGTTCGATCCCCGGTCCTGCATACAGCATGTCGAGGTGTCCTTGAGCAAGCCACTGAACCCCTAACTGCTCCCCGAGCGCCATAAGTTGGCAGCTCACTGCTCCTATATAATAGGTTGAGTGTGGGGGGGGGGTTAAATCTGGATACCCTTCCTCACACCCCGCAGTGGAATTGAACCTGTGACGTCTGGCCTATCATTTCCTGAAGCACACACTCTACCACTGAGCTCCAGCGGCCCCCTGGGCTTATGTGAAGAATCAAAGGCAACAAAAGACAGTCAAGTAATTAACGTGGGTTAGAGGTTGATGTGCCTCTACCTTTTGTCCTCTAAGATTGCCATTGTCCTAGCCATTCATCTATTTTGGCCATTAAAGTTTCCGACCAACTGTCTGAAAATGTTGAAATAAGTGCCGTGACCATAGTTAGCTATGACGAAGTACCTACTGAAGAGAAAGGAGGGGAGCAAGGAGAAAAAGAGGACAGAAGAGAAAATAGACCTCGTGAAGAGAAATAAGATTGAGATGATGGAGGAAGAATAGACACCAACATTAACACAAAGGAGAAAGGACTAGAGGAGTGAGATGGAGAAAGGGAGGAGGGGGCGGAGAGGAGAGCAGTTGATGTATCACTCTCAGTAATATCTATGAGCTATGGGTCAAATTAGTGTTAAGCCCATTAAAGCAGTGGAAGAACGGACGTGCACATGAGCACATTCATAAGAACGAAAATCTCATTTGAGTTTGCTGAACAAAGTTGGGGATACTGCGTTGGCACGGCACATCGGGCTTTAAAGCAAAAGTAAAGTTCTCTCAAAAACCAACATCCTCTTCGTGTGAACCATCAGCAGTGTGGGACATTATTTCACTTCACTGTCTTCTTCTGTGAGGGCCATTAGTTTATGAATAACCCTGCAGTTGGACTGGCAATCCTATTGGCTTTGACTGAATTAATGTCTACTACCCAATCAGCAAAAAGTTTGCAAGCCCGCTACCGGCATTACCCAATCAACAGTGTTTAAAAACCTGTGGAGGTTAATGGAAAGAATCACTGCCACTGTGTTTGTGACCCACAGCAGCATCAGCGAAAACATTCCCTTAACGCCAGTGGTGAGAATAATTTGGAAAAGTCAAATTTGGCAAATGTTCAGCAGCCGAAGGCCGTGTCTTGTTTAGAAAGTTATTGTCTGGTAGATCCAGATCATGGGGCAGCATAGTTCAGGAGGTAGGGTGGTCATCTAGTTATCAGAAGATCGGTGGTTCGATCCCTGGTCCCTGCAGAAAGTGTGTTCAAGTGTCCTTGAGCAAGACAGTGACCCCCCCCCCCTAACTGCTACAGCTGCTCAGTGCTTCTATACCATAGAGAGAGGTCTATTTTATATGTCATGATTAGTCAGTCCCCACGTCATGGAGGTTGACAGGGACTTAAGATGGAGCTTGGGGGATTAAGGCTGCGTGCCCTTACTAACGCCCTGCGGTAGGTTCGGACCCCCTGCATCCGGCTCATCAGTTCCCTAAGCATAATCTCTACCACTGAAGGAAAATGTGTTGCAAGATAATTGAAAAGCTTGCTAGAAATGTAAAGGGAGCCTTTTTTTTCCTCATCTCTTCACCAAGGGGGGTGATATTTTATAAAAAACTTCTTTTGGGCTTTTGTTTCTGTTTTATTTGCACACCACATAATAGTATATTAATATGAAAGCAGCTGTGATATGAATGGTAAATAAAAACTGGACTTGTTACAATATAGCGTTTTTCTAATCCAAAGACCACGCCCTTTACCTGTGAACCCCTTCCTCTGTTCTGATTTTGGCATGTGACTGAGTACGTTCAGGCAATTTTGGACAGAAATACCAAAGTTTACATGAGAATTAAAACTTCTTAGACTCGGTAATGGCTAGAGGTAATGCAATCAAACATGTTAGGTCCATGAACATAAAATACCCATTGTTTTGAAAATATGTTCATTCATTTGAGGAGGTAGAGCAGGTTGTCTAGTAATCAGAAGATTAGTGGTTTAATCCCCGGCTCAGAGAGTGTGCTGAACTGTCCTTGAGCAAGACACTGACCCCCTAATTGCTCCCCAGGCACTTCAGCTGCCCACTACTCTTATCCAACGGGATGGGATAAAGGCAGAAGACACATTTTATTAGAAGAAATATAATAACCTAAAAAATTGGGTTTCCCTCCTTCCTCTCCTTTGGTTGACTGGCTGATCATTACAGGTAAAATGGAAATCCTACCTGTCCCACCTTCCAGTTCCACCTAGCTCACAGCTGGCCTTCCTCTCTGTCTCTCTCCTGTTTGACCTACATTACTTCATCAGCTCAGCCACACACCTGCTTTCCATCAAAGCACATCAGCCTCCGTAGCACAAGAGACCCGGCTGTTCAACCACTTCTCGCCAGATCGCTGTTTAAGCTACCCCATTAGATTCATGTGCTTTGCCACGCGACAGTATTTCAGATTAATCTTTCCATGTTTCGCCTTGAATACTAATCACACTTTCCTGGTGTATAGTGTTACCACTCTTGGGTTCACCGGCCTGCATGCCTGTCTGCCTTCCTCCTCGCTTGGCTGCCTCACCTGTCCATGCCTGCCTGCCTGTCTGCCTGCCTGGCTGTTTTGCTTGCTCCCTTGCCAATCCCGAGCTCAGTGTGGTCCACCCACACTCGCTCCTTCATCCACGAGCCCAGCATGGCCGGCTCTACCATCTGCCTCCACCTATACACCATCACCTCTTGTCGACCTGCCTGGCCTCACTACAAATCTTCCTATAGAGCCCTCTTCCCCACTTGCTTTGTCTCTTGTCTGTGTCTGCCCACTGGGTTCACTAGTCTCACCCATAAGGGTATGATCTGGCCACAGGTATGAACCCAACAGGCTCTGAGACTCAAGCCTTTATTTGAGCACGGTGCACTAATTGGCCAGCATTGACCTGGTGTTGAAAGAGGTCACGAGAAGCCTTAAAGACCTGTTCTCCGTAGCTTCTGTGACTAACCCACTCCCCTGGCCTCTCCAGCAGCCCACTTGTTCCTGCACCGCTCACCTAGGCCCTTAAAGGAGCCGCTCTCGCCTGGACTCCCAGGATTGGGGAAAGACAGTCGGCCATCTGCACCTCCTATGCAGACTTAAGCTGATAACTGAGGACGGCGTTTGTCCCATCCTGTCAGCAGAGGGATGCGGCCAACCATCTCCTCTCCCTTACTGGAGGTTACGGACCTGAGAATCACAGCTGGATCCCATGGCACCAGAGCTGGAACCGGTCTCTTATCTGAGATTTTCATTGGGAACACCCAACCAGCCCCGGGCGTGTGCCAGGTGGCACCCAGATAAGGGGGGATAAGGTTACTGTCCCACCCTCCCCTTCCACCGAACTTCCAGCCAGTCCAACTCTCTTTCTCCCCCTCTTGACCCGCTTTCCATCAAAGCTCACCAGCCCTTGCAGCATAAGAAACCCAGCTCTTCCAGCATTCCTTGTCAGATCATTGTTGGAGCGTCCCAGTTAGTCTCATACCCATGCCCACCCTGCCGTCTTTCAAGGTAATATTTCTGTGTCGTTGCTTTGGATACCAACCACACCTTTCCTTGTCCATAGTTTTGCCATTGACCTTCACTTCCTCGTCTGCTGGCGTGGCATGGCCAGTACTATCGGCCTCCGCGTCTACGCCGTCACCTCCCGTCCACCTGCCTGGCTTGGCTACCTCAATAAATCCCTCTTCCTTACTTAGCTTGTCCTTTGTCTGTGTGTGGCCACTGAGTTCACCTCTCTCACCCCTAACAATACCCAGCCATGGACAGTGACATCTTGGCTCGGAGTAGCTCAAAGAGACAAGGTTAAAGAGCCACTGAGCTGAGAGCCATGAAACTTTAATGTGTCTGGGTATTAAATAATGATTAGGGGCTGTATGGCCGACTGATGGCCTTTTAATGAGAGAAGGCCACTGAATAGACCCATCCATCCTTCCATCCATTATGCCATATCATTGCTCAATTCCAGCCCAGTTTCAATAGAGCCTCTACAGGAATTACCATCCATTTAAAGAAAAACACAGGAAGTGCTCTACGCGGCAATCCCTCCTGAACACTGGCCGTGCACTCCGTAAGAGCTCTCCGTATTATCCCACTCCCCAAGTCTCCGGCCATTTCACTGCAGGATAACAACCGCTTCTCTGTCAAGGTGATGTGACAAGATGCATTGAAAATTAACTTAAGGATAGGGGAGGTGAGATGCGTGAATGGGATTAAATGGAAGCAAAACCGAGGAACCGGTAAAAGTGAGATGCACTGCTCTTACCCATCTTCTTGTAGAACATGATCTCGTCCTTGAACTCCCTGCGTTCCTCCAGGGCGCTGTCCACGCTGATGATGACTATCTCGCTGGTCTCCGGCCCATATAGGAACTTGCAGGCGCAGCTCTTCTGCATGACCTCGGCCCGTGAGAAGCCTGTGAGCTCACAGAAGCCATCGGAGCAGTACACGATAGGGAAACCTTGGGACACCTGGGCATTGGCCAGGATGAAGTTGCTGTCTGTGGGATGAGCAGGAGGAGGCACGTTAGAACTCAAATGGTGATGTGTAAAGAATAACTAAGCCAGGTTGCTGGGAGGAGAGTTCAAGTCAGGGCAGACAGGGTGAAATGATCAAAACACAGCTTGAGGACAGAACACGCAGAATGAAGAAGAGAGAGTGATCACTTGTTCCTCATGGCTCATCTTTTCCATGGTGCAACTCTTTGAAGATATGCAATCCATTTCAATCACTGCGGAAGGGTTGGTTCTTTTCTTCATCCGTCATCAACCTCTTATCTGAAGCTAGGTCACGGATCTGCTGCCTAGCCCAGTGCTCGCCGGGCGGAAGGCGGAGCAACGCCCTGGAAATAGTCCTCATTTATCTAGAGATAGGTGACTCAGCACGCGAGCTCCTTATCAGCTCTGGACTGATTCAAGTTCAACACATTTGCATCAGAGGAGAGACAAGGACCAACACGGTGTGTTTTCTACCGAGCGAATCCGCGGGATCATTTAGAGGCCGGGTGCCTCTTTAGAGACGGGAAGAGTTTGGCATTCATTTCCCCCTCATCTACAATCCATCAATTATCTGTGGTGTTGAATCACTTACCTGGTCAATCACAGTTCATTCTGCACTTAAAGCCCCGCCGGCCATATTGATGGACACGACGTACGGGTATCTTCATATTTCACTTCAACTTGTATCAAAGGCTTTTAGAAATATTTACAAATCAAATCAATATTCTCTAGATTGGTGATTCATTCATCTGTGTTCGTTTTGTATATCAGTCATCCACAGCCTTCTATCCTAGTGTTGATTATGCTTTTTATTCTCCCGGCGGAGCACGCGCCTCAGGAAATAACGAGGCAGGCATCGCAAGTTTGATCCCTCTGCAGAGCATCTGGCCTTAATCCCCCACGCGTCCTCTAAGCCAATGTCCGCCCCAACCGTTTACACCCTAATTGTACATCCCCCACCCCACCCCACCGAAAGATGGACCTGGACCTAATAGATTTGGATTCTCAATATTACTTACTGGTATGACTGTTATGGCTACATTTTCGTATTGTGTTATGTCTGATGTGACCTATGCGGCGGGCAAACCGAGTGAAGTTCCCTGTCTTGCGAGGGCTCCTTGGCCAATAAAACTGGTTGTGGCTATGAGTCTGAGTCACAAGCGTGCGTCTCTAACCTCTGGGTAACATCTATCCAATTTAAAAAGCTTCAGATGGTAAAAATGGAAGCAATCATTCCTCTCCTTCTGTATCAAACAGAGAAGCAGACCCCACATTCACAGTTCAGTGTCAGAGAGAGAGAGAGATGGGGGGGGGGGAGAGGGG
>OMLC01066267.1:0-21700 GCA_900302585.1 Regalecus glesne | reverse complement strand
ATATAGTCACGGAAGTCTAGTTTATGTACTCTTTTGTTTCTATTGGTTGTGATGTGATTTTAAATTTCTCCTCAGTCTGTGGAGATGTGAAATCGTGTCCAGATATTTAGTTTGGCAAAATACGATAACGTAAAGTTGTGCCATACGACGACCACGTCTCCAGGACCTTGTGCCAGATTTCTCATCTTACCAACATGTCTCCACAGCCCATAGCCGCAGGTAGCGGCATACCCCAGATCAAGTGTTACTTGAACGGAGTCAAGATTCCCAGGGTGGTACGACTCAAGGTAGGTACACACACACACACACACTTCCACTGTTCCACTGCTTTGACTTGAGCTGCTGTTAATCTGCTGGTAGGAGATTGGTTGGTGTAGTCAAATCCTGTGTCTATGTGTGTGTTTGACAGACTCTGGTGGTGAAGGTGGGAGGTGTTATCTGTTCAGTGGCAGGAGGACTTGCTGTTGGAAAGGTAAAGAACAATGACAACCCCCAGACCTTTGCCATGGTTATCAGAGAGCTTCATAAGGACCGGCGTTACGCTCCCTGACACAGATGATGGAAGTTTTTCACCAAGTTCTGTCTTCTAGGATTCTTTAGAAAAAATAGAAATGGCAACCCAGTGGTGCAGTGGTTGCACTGTTGCCTCACAACAAGAAGGTCGTGGGTTTGAATCCAGTCCCAGGTCCTTTCTGTGTGGAGTTTGCATGTTCTCTTAGTGTCTGTGTGGGTTTCCTCCCACCATCAAAAAGACATGCGTGTTAGGATCAATACTCCTGCCTGTGCCCCTGAGCAACACCTAAAGACAGAGAACTGAGGTTGCTCCCCCTGTGTTGTAGCTGCTCACTGCCCTACACTATAGGATGGGAACACATTTCTTTGGATATGTGTATGGCGACAAATGAATAAAATGTCTTCTTCTTATTGTTATTATTGTTTAACTGTGACCCATTCAGGAAGGTCCCATGATTCACTCTGGTGCTGTTGTAGCTGCGGGGGTCTCCCAGGGAAGGAGCACCTCATTGAAGAAAGATTTTAAGGTTTGTGTGTGTTTAGCTTATTTGTTTGTGAGGTGTCATTAAAGGTAGCATTGATTTTATTTGCTGATTCTGATCTGCAGATTATTGCTTGATTTACTGATTGAGATGACTTGTGTGACATTTAGCAGACGTTTACATTGTTATTGTCACTGATCAGTGAGGAAGCTCAGTGTTGAGATTCGTGCGTGTGTGCAGATTTTTGAGTACTTCCGGAGGGACACGGAGAAAAGAGACTTTGTCTCTGCTGGAGCTGCTGCCGGTGTGTCGGCTGCTTTCGGAGCACCAGTCGGTAGGCACCCTGTTTCATTACTGGCTAGTTATGCCTCGTTCTGCATGTATGGGGTTACATTTATGGATGTCCCTCTACAGGGAAATACAAGTGTAGCACTTTGGGATCTGTAGTGTTGGACCTGTGGAGGTGATTTGCAATCAGACTTACCTTTTAAAAAGAGGTCATGGAGGATATTTGTTGTGTCCCCCCGACTCCTGAACAGGTGGTGTTTTGTTCTCTCTGGAGGAAGGAGCCTCCTTCTGGAACCAGATGCTGACATGGAGAATAGTGAGTAGCTTGTGCACCATATTTAACTGCGACTTCCTCCACCTGGTGGAGGGAGGAAAATACACAGACAGAAGAGATACATGGAGTGAACAAATAGAGGGATGAGGTTGGTTCAAGGTTCACTTTTATTGGCAGTACATGTTGCAATATTGTACCAGGGACACCAGACGACCCAACCAAATGCAATGGTTTTAAAATAATGGAGATAAATTAAATACAATGCAATTATACCATGTTCACATTCAAATAGTAATTTGAGATTGGTGGTTTGATCCCCGGTAGACAAGGTGTGTCGAGGTGTCCTTGAGCAAGAGACCGGACCCCAATTTACTCCCCAAGTGCTGTAGCTGCCTCACTGCTCCTATCCAATGGAATGGGCTAAATGCAGATGACACATTCCTCCAGCCTTGGTCATGTGGCATTAAAACAATTTCATTGTATTCTAAATACAGTGCAATTAAATGTAATTTTAAATGCACTCTGTCTTATATAGCACTTTTCTAGTCTGACGACCACTCAAACCGCTTTGGAATGAATGCATCAAATTTACCGAGCTACGTACATGGTGGGATACGAATCTGCAATGCCTGATTCCCAGGTGTACGCTTTACCTACTGAACTACCGCAGCTCAATTCAACTCTGTTCATATTTGCATCATCCACATATGTGAGGACGGTGATGATCATGATGATAGTAAAAGCTCAGGTAAATAGAACTCTAGAATAAGGTTGAATTTAAGATGAGGTAAGGATAGAGGGGTTGAGGATTTTAGAGAAGTAATGTTTTATTTCCCCCTGCTAACTTTTTATTTTTACTCTTCCTTCTCTTCCCTCATTCTTCTGTCTCCAGTTCTTTGCCTCCATGATCTCAACGTTCACCCTGAACTTCTTCCTCAGCATCTACCACGACAAGCCAGGGGACCTGTCCAGCCCCGGTCTCATCAACTTTGGGCGCTTTGAGAGTGACGTGAGGAACTTTTATAATGAGCGACAGACTCCCATTGTTAACTAGTTCATGTTGTTTCTAGAGTTTAAGTTCCAAAAGTCAACGAGGTAAATTTTTATGATGATGCTTATTATATTATTGTAATCATTTGCTAGAAATATAAAACTAAATGTCGGGCTGTTGTCTAGTAATCGTAAGGCTGGTGGTTGGAACCCCATTCCTTGCAGAAGGTTTGTTGAAGTGTCCTTAAGCAAGACACGTAACCCGTAAAGCCCTGATATGGAATAGTGACCTGTCCAGGGTGTTTCCCTGCCTTTCACCCAATGAGTCCTGGAATAAGCTCGAGCATGACCCCGTGACCTGACTTCAGATAACGAGTTATGGATGGATAGATGGATGGAAGAGAACACGTTACAGTTTTTCCTCTTTTCTTTCCAGAGTGTGGCATACAACTTATATGAGATTCCCCTGTTCATCGCCATGGGAGCTATCGGTAAAATAATGCTGTGTTTATTTATGTCATATGGATGTTTGTTGACCCAGAGGATAAGGAATTAAAGAGAAGGAGGGTGAAGGAGAGGTGTAGGGCTGTAGAGGAATGTGGGTTTTGTAATTGTCCCATCAAATCCATACATAGATGTGATAGATACAAGGAGCCAGATGATGGATGAATGTATCCAAACCAGCAACAAGGTGCATGTAACATTCAGTTTCATTTAAAATCATGCTCAGGATATCATAAAGCTGCTGAAAGAAATGATGACGGTCTGGAAGCGAAGCTGGAGAAATTCTGCATTAATGAACTGATGAGATGTGTCTAAAAAGTCATGGCTGATATATCTCCATTCATTCAGCCCAGTCGGTCCTTTCTCAGTGGGTCAGCAGGGCTTTTGACACGTATGTGATCTTGTGTTTTAATACCAGCGCTTCCTCTGCACAGGTGGACTGCTGGGAGCGCTTTTCAACGTTCTCAACTACTGGCTGACCATCTTCAGGATCAGGTAGGAGTGAGAAGGGGAAAGGCTGCTGATATGTTTTCTGCCCAGCTATGTTTTTATTTCCATTGTCAGTCCTGACATCAGTAGAAATATAAAATGGTAGAAATAAAGAGTTGACTGCCTGAAATGTAAAATTGAAATTCTTCAATCCTGGTGATGAATGTGCAAACTGCCCTTGTAGAAAGCATATCAAAGTGTCCTTGAGCAAGACACTGAACCTCTAACTGCTCAAGCCCTGTGATGGAATGATGACCTGTCCACGGTGTTTCCTTGACGTCTGTTTGTCCTCTTTAATGCTTTCTATCACTGGTGCATTGAAGATGAAAACTAATTCACAAATATCTTGAGTCAGATGGGGTTACAGCTAGTTATTCAGTGTAAAGCTGAGTGTTTTTTTATACCCTAAAGTCTTCTATAAATCTCTTCACTCATGCATATCGTGGGTTTTTATCTGGTAAAGTCAAGAAACGAGGACTGGGCGTAGACCGGCCTGGTGTTTTTTCCCTACCCTGTAATCGCACACAAACAATGGGGAATTTGTTTTCATAATCCTATTATCTCAGCTTGTAGAAGCTCTGCTCTTGAACCTTTTCTTGCTCTGCAGTCTGAATACGGATAAACCAGCCAATTGTTTTGCAGGACAGAGAAAGGTTCATATAATTCACCTGTGGTTAAACAAAACCACTTGTCTCCCTCTGTTGGTATTAAGAAACACGTTTCAAATGAAGATGCACGGCCCCGAGGCACAAAACAGCCACCTTAACAGAGAGTCCATTTGTTTCCCACCACACCAGAGGATCTTACTTAGAGTTTTTTTGTTGATGCATCGATAAGGAGGATTAATTACAATTATTTTTTGATGGTTCAATCCCCAGCCCATGCAGAAACTGTGTTGAAGTGTCCTTGAGCAAGTCACTGAACCTCTAACTGTCCAGAGGGTTTCCCTGCCTTTCACCCAATGAGTCCTGGGATAGACTCCGGCATGATCCCATGACCCAACTACTGTTAACGATGGATGATGGATGATGGATGGATGGATGCTTATGAACACCTGATCACGGGGTCTCCAGTGTGTGCTTGTGTGTGTATACGTGCTCATGCCTTCACGGGTATATTCTGATCGGGTGTTGCAACAACTGGAGAAGAATCAGTGTGTTGGTGTTTAAAGAAACTTGTCACAATCTGCTCACAGTGAAAATTAAATGTGCGCTTCAGGTATGTTCACCGGCCCTGTCTGCAAGTGATGGAGGCCATGTTGGTTGCGGCGGTGACGGCAACGGTGTCGTTTGCTATGATCTACTTCTCCAACGACTGTCAGCCTCTGAGGCCAGACCACACGGAAGAGTATCCTCTGCAGGTACACGTGGGCATGGTGCTCATAAAACCCTTTCTTCTGCTGTTCCTGTCCCACTTGGTTCATTTTAGTTTCCAAGCCACTCGTGGACTTGCACAGAAACCAGGAAATCCATTCAAGTAGACCCAGTTAGCTGGCATAGTCCATGTCTGGTGCAGGAAAGGGCCAAAGAGGGCATTAAAGAAAGGCTTTAAAGTGGTGTGTTCAAGGCTTAACCCCTAACCCTGTTGATCACAGTTACAGAGGGTCTTTTTAGTACTTGTCCAACAGGGTTTCATACAGATGCTGGCAATCATAAGGTTGCAGGATTGATCCCCGTCCTGCACATAGCATGTCTATGCACTTGATGTACGTCGCTCTGGATAAGAGCTTCTGCTAAATACCTGTCATGTCAAGGGGATGTGGTAGCTCAGTGGCACAGCTTGTGTTAATGAGCCAGATGTGGGTTCCAACCCACCGCAGAGCATCAGGAAGGGCATCCGGCCTTAATACTCCAAGCTCCATCTGAATCCATGTCCACTCCCTCAACATGGGGACTAATGTTGACACGGACCACTCTTTAAAGTCAAGGTGTTGTTTAAACAATCCTGAATCACAGTCATCAGGCTCAGACTCCATAATGGGACCATAGTGATTGTTGTTTGCAATTCTTTTAATCATTTTTTTGAAGGTTTTACAATGAGATGAATCCAGGTTTTCTCACATGTAGCCTTTTTTGGGTCTATCTTTTTTTCAGTTTTCTGTCCGTCACACACACCGTCGTCTCTCCGTTTGTCTGTCTCCATTTGTCTCTCTCTCTCTCTCTCCGTCTGTCTCTCTCTCTCTCTCTCTGTCTGTCTGTCTCTCTCTCAGTATGTCTGTCTGTTTCTGTTTAAGAGTTTGATAGTCTTAAAGATGATTGACTTTTTGTGAAAATGGCTTAGTGATTTTTTGATTAAATAACATTATGTTTAAACATATTTCTCTGTCTCTCTGACTCTCTGCAGTTGTTCTGTGCTGATGGAGAGTATAACTCTATGGCAACAGCCTTCTTCAACACCCCTGAGAGAAGCGTCCGGAGTCTATTCCACAACCAGCCAGGTAAAGCTGATGGGGTGAGGCTGTGTTTTCCAGGTTTATGAATGCAGCAGCAGTTCATCCTGTTCTGTTCATTTATAATTACAAACCAAGATGAAGCAAAACTGTCAGTCTCAGACAAAAATCAAGACATGAGCATGTAACCACTACGAGTGATGAGAACCTCACAGATGACGGGTTTTTAGATAGGTTTTTTATGAAACGGCAGAATATCAGTGAAGGAAAAACAGCACTCCTAGTGTCCAGGGAATCTTACTGCGGAGACCATGGCCTCATTCTCTGCTCCTTACCCTCAAGGTACCTACAACCCTCTGACCCTGGGCATGTTCACTCTGACATATTTCTTCCTGGCGTGTTGGACCTACGGCTTGACGGTGTCTGCTGGAGTCTTCATCCCCTCCCTCCTCATTGGAGCAGCCTGGGGGAGGCTGTTTGGTATCCTGTTGGCCTCCATCACTTCCAGCGGCTCAGTGAGTTTTTATGAAACACTGCTACAAATGTTGGGGCAGCATAGCTGAGGAAGTAGGGCAGTAGTCTAATGAGTCTAGGTTAGTGTTTCCATCCCCGGCTCCTGCACAAAGCATGTTGAGGTGTCCTTGAGCAGGACACTGAACCCCTAACTGCTCCTCAAGTGCTCACTGCTCTTATACAACAGGATGAGTTGAATGTAGAGAACACGTTCCACCTAATAAAACACTTTTACTTTCACTTTTATTATGATGAAGCTTAGTTGGGTTCTTTAACGTGGGGTCATTTCTCATGTAAGGGTTTATCTGAATATGCATGGATTCCATGTGGAAATTACATGTCTCAACCAAAATCGTATCATTATGAAGTGCAGCATCTCTGTACACATGATATATCAGGAATTGTAGGCTCCTCGTAGACAGAGTACCAAACCTGGAAAGGATCCATGTGGTTTACTCAAATCTCACTTCTGCAATCTTAACCTAATTACTGGCTGTCCTCAACAGACACACACACACACACACACACACACACACTGGTTGGTGACTTTTCTCATGACAGTATTGAAGTGCACCGGGGCATGGCCTGGTCGGACCGCACATAACTCACTTTATTCATCTTCTGCAAAGCATGTTTGTTTTCTATTAAGTGGCGTCTGCGTCTTTCAGAGAGCCCTGGTAGTTCAGCGGTAGACTAGAGCGTGTGAGTCAGAAACGGATGGGCCAGAGGCTGCAGGTTTGAACCTAAAGCAGTGTGTCAGGAAGGGTATCCAGAGCCTTAATTCCCCCCACACTCAACCCAAGTCTGTGTCCACCTCCACAACGTGGTGACTAATCATGAAATGTAAAATACACCTCTGGCTGTTGGCTTCTTTCAGGAACATCCATAAGCCTTCATCCTGTGTTGGCAGCAAAACTTCCCTAAGTAAATCTTCTCCATGTGTGATTCTCTTCAAAAAGGTTTGACCAGTTCCCTGTGTTAAACCAGGAGCTAAGATCAGCCTTTCATTTCTTAATGTAATTTCTCTGAGTCTAACCCTGCTGAAATTCCAAAATAATTCACCAAGTTCACCAATTCCTCTCTTGCGTCGGCTAAATAACAAAAACATGTTTTGCATCTAAAACGGCCTCCTTCCTTGACATCCATCATCACCCACTTATCCTAAGTCGGGTCATAGGGTCATGCTGGAACCTATCACAGTGCTCGTTGGGTGAAAAGCAGGTCAACATTCTGGACAGGTTGCCATTCCATTTGAGGGGCTTAAGCAGTTAGGGGTTCAGTGTCTTCCTCAAAAGAAATCTCAATACCCTTTCTGCAGAGGCCAGGGGATCGAACCACCAATATTCTGATTACCAGACAACTGCCCCATCTCCTGAGCGAATGTCACCCCTTCTTCCTTCACACATTTTTAGGTATTTAGAAGAATAACCTTTTCAAATTACTGTGACCTCAACGGCTGAACGTGTGGAAAATCTCAATTCACACACATCTGCCACATGTGAAAGTGCCCAGAGTAGAAAATAATACAGGCTGATGTCTTTCAGCTTAAATCAGTGGGAGGAGAGGAAGGACTAGATATCAAAGAAGACATGGTTCACACCAACACGCCCTTCTGATAACATCTGTTTGTGTTCTATATAGATTTGGGCTGACCCCGGCAAATACGCTTTGATCGGAGCCGCAGCACAGCTCGGTGAGTATAGTTGTGTGTGTGTGTGTGTGTGTGTGTGTGTGTGTGTGTGTGTGTGTGTTAGTCTTTTTGTGTGCTGTCGACTCTTCAACACAGTAAAAAAACAAACTGTTATGCTCTGAGGTACGATAAAGAAGAAGCCTCATTAATGTGTCATTGTACTTGCATACAATGAAATGTGTTCTCTGCATTTAACTCATCCTATTGTGTAGGAGCAGTGAGCAGTTGCAGTGCCTGGGGACTAAATCCAGTTATTTTTTCCTACTACCTTGCTCAGGGGCACAGGCAGGAGTATTAACCCTGATATGCGTGTCTTTTGATGGTGAGAGGAAACCAGAGCACCTGGAGGAAACCCACACGGACACGGGGAGAACAAATAAACTCCACTTAGAAAGGAGCTGGGGTGGGATTTGATCAAGGACCTACTTGCTGTGAGGCAACAGTGCTGATCACTGTGCCACCCTGCTGCTGATGAATGAATGAGACTTATGAAATGGCAGGAAAGTCATTTCTTA
Organism: Regalecus glesne; assembly: GCA_900302585.1. Taxonomy (NCBI): domain Eukaryota; kingdom Metazoa; phylum Chordata; class Actinopteri; order Lampriformes; family Regalecidae; genus Regalecus; species Regalecus glesne. The sequence continues at coordinate 13,053 of OMLC01066267.1, read as the reverse complement.
TGCTTGTGTGGTGACCCCTCCACTCGCTATAGGTTTCCCTTTGCTGTTCTCTCCATTGTCTGCAGGTAGGAGGATTGTTGGCATAACAAGCCACGCCTTGGCCCGGGATGTGCTCGTTCCCCCTAAATAGTTGTGTCTATAGTCGGTCTAGGACCTCAACTGCTTGTGGGAGACACCACCTTCAGCAGTACGATATGTTTTCTTGTTTTATTTGTGGTTTTGTTGAATAAATTTAGTTCTTCTTGTCGCCACCTCGTATCCGTTTCCCTAGTTGTAGCAGCTATTGAGCCAGGCTGTGTCAAGTGGGGGCTTGTGGGTTTTGTTGCTTGACCCAGTGTAGTTGGTTGTGGCGTCACTGGATGTCGATGCTCAGCAGAGGCCTGTTCTGTGTGTCTATTTGTGAATGAAGGTGTAATGTGGTTCTTTGGGGGATATTAGCGTTTGTGGTCAAGTAGACTGGTGGCCGTTTTTCAGTTACTTGTGTTAAATAACAGTCGTGAGTTGTTTCTGAGGGTTGGGTGTGTCACCGAGCTGTTACACTGATGTCTTGTAGTAGAGTTTGTGTGGTCCAGTACACAGGCTGTTACACTTGTCTCCAGTTTGTACATAGAAGACGTTTTAAAGAATTGAGTGCTACACCAACACAAAGCAGAAGTTTGTGTTTTACTGCTAGACTTTAGTAACTGGCGGCACTCAAAATATGATCACTTCTGCTTTTCACGTATTTCCTGAACAGCTTCTACTGGAAGTTTCCACTTTCTGTCAGACTGGATAAAAAAACAATTTTTGAAGAAAACTTTAAAATATGATACAACGCAGGAGTCTAGAGTTAGCGGGTCGTCTTGTAATCTTAAGATCGATGGTCCAATCCCGGCTCCCTCATGAAACGTGTTGAATTTGCCTTCAACAAAACATTGAACCCCCTAACTCGGTGCTGCAGCTGAGCTCACTGCTCCTATACAGCAGAATGGGTTAAATGCAGAGAACACATTCCACCCGTCTTGATCAGGAGGGAGATAAAACAATCTAATCTAATCTCACACTGGAATTCCTGATCTGGATTTTATTAGGTTGAACTTTAATTTATATTCCTACTAGAACAGGCTGCTCAGTGTGTTGGCTTCTATGTTGTAATTTGTCCATGTGTCCTGTAGGGGGCATTGTGAGGATGACTCTGAGTTTGACGGTCATCATGGTGGAAGCCACAGGAAACGTCACCTACGGCCTTCCCATCATGCTGGTCCTCATGACCGCCAAGATAGTCGGGGATTACTTTGTTGAGGTGAGTGGAGAGGCTGCGATACGATAAAACACTCCTGCAAATCAACTGAAACCAAGTCGTAATTGATTTTTAGAGCATTCTAAAACGTATTTCACCTCAAAATGCCTGCCAAAAACAAAATGACTTGAACTCAAAATTTGTTGAAGTTTGCATTGCTTTCAACAACTTCTAGCTAATGTCAGTGCTTCAGCTGTCTTCTTGATCGCTAACAAGCTAATTTGACCTGGCAAACTTGTGCTGGTAGAGACTATAATGGCTTATTATTTGCTTTGTCAAACGTGAAATAATTTGGTAAATAGTTGTGTCTTCCTTAAGTCCACCAAATTTTGCATTTTTACTGAAGTGGAATGGGGTGGGTATTAAAAAGTGTTTTCATCCCACAATCCAGCCAATCAGAGGCTTAAGAGAACCCTCAGTCCCTCATTGCTCTTATTAACCAGGGGTTTTACAGCAGGCACACATTAAAGTCTGTCAGGAGGTGAGAGTACCGATACTGGGTTGCTTTACATCTGATGAATGTGTGATGTTGACAGAGCAACATCAGGGTTGCTGTGAACTATGGGGAAGAAAAACCTCCAGAAAACTCTTCTCACCCTACAAGATGACAAATACACGCACCACATACACACATTTATCATTTAATATTTTTGAGGACCCCTTATGGACGACATTCATTCACCAGGTTCCCAACATGAACCTTCAGAATGATCTGTCTGAATTTAACCATTATCGTAAACCCAAGTCCTGACCCTTAAATAGACAGTTGAAAAAGTGAGCACTGGCCAAAATGTTCTTGGTCTTAAGAGTAAAAGCTCAAATTGTTCCTTACAAACCTAGCTGAAGAAGAAGACTCATACTATGACCTCTCCTTGTTTTCCAGGGTCTATATGACATCCATATTAAGCTCCAGAGTGTTCCTTTCCTCCACTGGGATGCTCCAGCCACTTCTCATTGGTTAACAGCTAGGTAAGACTGATTCACTTATAGTAAAGTCAGACAAGTAAAAGATAGAATGACATGTCATTCTCTTAATCTGCACATCAATTCATCAACTTATAGATCTTCCTTCTGTCTTCTGTTTATTTGCCTTTCCTTTCTCTCCCTCTCTTCCCATATGCTCTCCATTCCTTCACTTACTTTCCCAACACTCCACTTGTTCATCTGTTGGCCCCATTTTACCCATCACATGTTCTCCCCATTATCTCTCCCTCCCCAGAGAGGTGATGAGTTCTCCAGTCACCTGCTTCAACAGGATAGAGAAAGTAGGAACCATCGTTGACATCCTCAGCAACACATCCACCAATCACAACGGTTTCCCCGTCATCGTGCGTGTTGACGATAGTGATGAGGTATGACGGCCGTGTTAATGACGATGTGAAATTATGGCTGACCGTTTTTATCTTGTTAGCTTATTTCCCAAGGCCCCTTTTATTTTACCAGTCCACTATGTATTTCTCCTGTCACCTTTTGAGAAATAACCGCTTTTAGAAATAACCTGTATTCCGGTGTTCAGATGATTATGTCTACCAGATGGTGCCCTTGAAGCAGGTTTAATTTGATTCAAACACTCTTTTCATCTCTCCCTCAGCCGGCGAAGCTCTGTGGTCTCATCCTTCGCTCCCAGCTCATCGTTTTACTCAAACACAAGGTAAGAAACGTGTCCGACATCTGCTGATGGAAATGTGTACGTCTGTATGTTGGCTACTAGGATGTGGGAAAGAGAGCGAGGCGTCTTATTTTGGTTATGCATGTCTCTGGTCAGGTTCTTTTGGGCGCGCTTTAGAAAGCCATTTCACATATCAAGTTAATTTTTAGGATTCATTTGTCAGATCTCTCTTTGCTTGTTCCTGCTTTCTTCTCTTCTTAAAAAGTGTGTGCGTGTGTGTGTGTGTGTGTGTGTTTCAGGTGTTTGTTGAGTTGGCTCGGTCCAGACTGACCCAAAGGAAACTCCAGCTGAAGGACTTCAGGGACGCTTATCCCCGTTTCCCCCCAATCCAGAGCATTCATGTCTCCCAGGATGAGAGAGAGTGTATGATGGACCTCACAGAGTTCATGAATGCCACGCCTTACACCGTGCCACAGGTACACCCACAGAGAACCAGACCCTACGTATCACTGCTGTGTTACACATACAGGTCTGATGCAGATTTATGGACACTGACTGATGGAGGAATATTTTGCCTTGGAATTTTAACTTTTAGCTATATATTCCTGTGTCCAGGCATCTACACGTTTACACACACATTCACATGTACAATTTAAATGTACAATATACAAGTTTATCATCTTAAACAATTAACAGTACAGCTCAGGAGGTAGAGTGGTCATCTAGTAAAGGGAAGCTTTGGTGGGTTGATCCATGGTTCCTTCAGATACCATGTCGGAAGTGTCCTTGAGCAAGCACTGACCTCAACCCCTCAACAACTCAACCCCTGAGATGGAGTGGTGACCTGTCCAGGGTGTTTCCCCACCTTTCATCCAATTAGTACTGGGATAGGCTCCAGGATGACTCTGCAAGCCAACTTCAGATGAGTGGTTGATGGATGGACAGACTTGTACATAAATCATGCTGATCCAAACTTTTACTGTTACCCAAAATGAAAACACAATTAACCATAGGCTTCCTAATTTAAGTGTGTTCTAAGGCAAACATTCTCATGCAGGATCTGCTTTTGTTTGATTCAGACCAGTGTTACTGACTCTGTGAGACTGGCAAGAGTTTTAAAGCGTCAAAAGAAATGTGAAGTTGAATTTTGGGATGGTAGCAACATGATGATCAGCATATCCATACGATTACCGTGGGTGTTTTATTCTCATTGACGGAGGGACTTGGATTTAGTACCTTCAATGCCACAACTGTGAATAGTGCCCAAATGAGTGTTGAATGGACTTCCCACTAATTTATCAAAAGATGAATGAATATTTATCATTTTTGTCCTTGATGTGATTATATGATGGAATCAGTGCAAAGCAGGAGAACATCCTTTCCATGTGTGTGTGTTTACAGGAGACTTCTCTTCCTCGTGTGTTTAAACTGTTCAGAGCGTTGGGACTGAGACATCTAGTGGTGGTAGATGACGAGAATAGGGTAAGACTATGTGCCCCTTTGTGTATCCTTGTCATTGTGTCGGAGGGAGAGAGAGAGAGAATGGGATTTTGTGAGTTGACCATCTCAGAGCATCCTGTTCTCTCTCTCTCCTGTGTGCATGTCTGTAAAAATACACATGAGTATTGCTGAGCATGTGGCAGTGATGAGAGTGACACAGTGTGTGTAACGTGGTGCTATTTGTCTCCAGGTGGTTGGGCTTGTAACCCGGAAAGACTTGGCCAGGTATCACCTAGGCAAACATGGACTGGAGGAGCTGCAGCTGGCACAGACATAGTGAACACACACACACAGCTGGACCCTGGGACAGGGTAATGCACATACACACATCATGGACTTGACTTGCATACCAAGACACACACTCCCACGTACTATGTTCTTACATGACTATGACCTTGGTCACATGGTGCCTAGCTACTGATTGACCTCCTTGATGATGGACTGCAGGAGGATGTTGGGGTTCGAGAGGTCATTTTTCTGATGCCTGAATCTTCGTGATGACACAAGGGCATTGTGTCCTCAGCTCTGGATCAGAATCAGACAGACCAGGTTGGAACTATAAAGACTATCTTCGTATCCGTTTTCCTGTGGTTGGAAACATGATTAGCTCCTGTAACACTATGCGGGGTGTTGCTGAGTGAGTGTTGATCTTTGCTTTCGAGGTTTGAAAACAACATTCTCAGCTTTGCTTTGGAATCCTCTCATTTAATAATCAGTGATTTCCTTTTTTGTTTCCTAAACTTCAATCAACTTTTATCTGCTTCAGTTACTTGGCCACAGTGATGAAATCACAGCAACACGTATTGTTCCCCGAGGTACCCCGTTTCAAATGCAGGCCAGAATATCACAGGTTTCCCTTTTGTGGGTCAGAAACACGGCCTCCCTCATCATCGCCACATTCTGGTGAACAGTGTGTAGTGACACGTAGAGTTTCTTCTATCACCTCTTCTGGTGCTTCTACAGTGACACCATGGTTTGGTCTGACAGCTTCATATGACAGAGGAGCAGAGCACGGTCATGCACAGGGGTGTTTGGGTCTAATCATGAAAAAATATGGGGGTTCTAAACGAAGCTGTTTCATCCACCGGAAGAGAAGGCCGACTGTCGGCAGGTATTTTCCTCATTACATCCTGCTGAGCACATGCATCCATGAGGAGTCATGATTGGAATGCTGTCATTATTACAAATGTTACTGAAAACCTCACCACTCCTCATGTGGAAGATCTCTTAGGATCGGTTTGAGGTTTTGGATGCAGCCCCCGGGGACGCCTCAGCTGTTCATGTGTGTGTGAGATGAGGTCTTGTATTTACTGTTGACTTTGTGTGATTTCCATAAAGGCCGGGGGTAAAATTAACAGTCACGGAGTCACCTGAAGGTTTTTTTCTTTTCTATCTCTGTAACTTTGTCCGTGCGACTGGAGTATGTTTGATGCCGGGTGTGGTTGCATGTGGTCTAGAGGTGGATATAACCTAACTAAAGCCTGCAGAACAGAGCAGTTGACAGAGAATGGCTCTCTAAGATGCCTCTGCCTTCTTTTCCAGCGACTGGCACTCTTCTGTGTGCATGTGTGAGTACTACTGTCCAAAGTAAAAGAGTTGGTAGGAGTGACTTTATTTTTATGACCCTCAGTTGTTTGCACTTTATCCTAAGACTGAAGGATTTGATGTTTTTTTCTTACATTTTGGGAGACACATTTTGGTCCTGGTGGGAGTCGGTGTACGAATGTAAACCCACCTTTCTTTCTAGCCAAATAGCTGTGTGACTGTTACCCGGTGAGGTGGCTGAATGCTGCCTCACTTTAAACACGATGTGTGCTTTCACTGATCCATACGTGGAGACTGCTTCCCCTCTTGCCCAACAAACCACAGAAAAGCTAATTTAGAACCACCAACACTGAGTTTTTTGTCTTTGTTTTTTTATCGTTTTGTTCTTGTAACTCCTTAAATTACAGGCCGTTCAATTGGAACTATCCAATGCACTATTTGAGTCAAACGGATGTAACTGAACTATGATAACTTGTAGTGACTGAGTAATAGAAGAGTAAAACAGGCGTTTCCTGTCCCTCTGGGTTCATGGTCATTATGATGCGATGTTAAACATAACCGAGATTAAATGGTGCGTGGAATAAATTCACACATCACATGGCACCAAACACAAGTAATGTATTTCCTTCCTGTCAGGGACCATCTGTTGAACTCGACTATAAGGAGAATATTGAATGTAGCAGAACCACAGTAAAGACAGAACCACATTGTATACTCCCCTCATGTTCCAGTCTAATAGATTATTCCTCGTATAATATTCAGTAACTACAACTCATCATAGTTGAATCACATCTGTTTCACATTGTAAAGTTGCTCGGTTACTTTTCGGTGGAAACCCCATTCTTTGGGTTTTCTCCCCTGTGCACTGAAGTTCTGGATCCATTTCTTGCTGTTCTGATTTATTTGTACAGTTCTCGATGCTAACACAGACTAATGCTGTATTTTATGACCACTTACTGAGTCTTTTGTGAGCTAATAAAGTTTAGTTATGTATTAATGCGCCATGACATGTCCATGTTTTCTTGACACCTAGACATTTGTCCTGGATTGGCGTTCGTGAAGTGTCTCCTGTGGTTCAGCCCAGAGTGCCGCCATAGAGTGATGCTGTTTATTGCTGCACAGTTGAACACCGGTCACGGTACATGTCACGCAAGACTGCGTGGTTCAATACAGTTCCTAGCAGCTTTCAGAAGTTAGCTGGACTATGTTATAAATCCCCTCATAACCTGATGGGAGGTGACAAGATAAGGTGCAAGGCTTGGGTCCAAGGTCTGAACACGTACATGTACATAAGGGGACAAAGTGGCTCTGTTGGGTAAAATCACAAACTCAGACAAGATGTGGAGGCAAAGGGATATGCTCTCTCCCAAACGTGTGGCGTTAGCTTACATACATGTGACAGTAGCAAAACAGGCTAACACATGGATGTCCTATAAGAACAGTAAACGTGTTCCTTAAGACACGATGGTGACCGGTCTACTGTGTGATGGGCAGCAGTGGGACACCTACAACCATCTGTAAAGGGACATCTGGGGAAACGTTCCTACCCTCAGTCTGTCAATCTAAAAAAGACCTACATGCTGATGACATCCTATTCTATGCTGCCACACAAATGACCAAAAGCCCTTAAAGATGCTGTTATGTGGAGGGGCCTTACTAGTATGTAATTCACCAGAATGCAGGTGCGTTTTACAGGATTTTTTTTTCTATCAACTCTGCTTTGCTCCATTTTCTACCAGTTGAGGTTTCATTGGTTTCATGCTCAGCATCCTGACCGGTGAGCCTCCTCATATGATGCCATACTGGGCCAGCTCGTGCAGCTCCAGGTGACTGAAGGCCTCCCACGGACACACGACTGTGAAGTCTGAAGCAAGAAATGGAACAGAGGAAGATGAAGAGCATTAACATCAGCATGACGAGGTATCTGCAGCTTCTTTTATCAAACGGCTAATGCATTGTTTCAGCCCGGTGGTTTGAGATGAGCTGTCAAAACTGTTGTAGAGCCGGATGGAGTTTCAATCCAACACATGTGGAAATCATAAAGTGATAAGTAGTCCAGTCAAACAGGCAGTTGCATAGGGGCACGAGGTCATCGTGGGAGTACAACCAACATATAAATAACAAACATGGATCAATGGATCCTATAGAACAGAGGATGAAATTTGTCTTTGCATCCAACCCATCCTACTGTACAGGAGCAGTGACCCAGACCACCTCCAGTTATTTTTCCTCGTGCCTTGCACAGGCAGGAGTATGAAGCCTGAGATGCACGTCTTTATGATAGTGGGAGGAAACACACAGGGAGAACCTGCTAGCTACACACAGAAAGGAGCTGGGACGGGATTAACACGATATTAGCTCATCAACTGTTTACGGCAACCAGCCCAAAATATAGATAATGACAAAAAGCCCAGACCACATCCATATGCTACAAAATGTTGTCCCACTTTATGAATCATAAAATGCATATAAAACTCAAACTGCACCACTTCTTGAAACCATGTTGTAATGTATGTAATGTACATAAAGGCCGTCCGTGGCATCGTTAAGAAGACAAAAGAGAGTTGCACCCCTGACTAGAGAGGGACAGGAGGTGGTGTACTGACCCGTGCCCAGTCCCTCCATTCCTGGGATCTCATCTCCAAACCTGATGAGAAAAACATCCAAATGCAGAATAACTCAAGTTGGAATCTCCCTGCAACAACATGTCTGGATTAACTCATTCTTAATACGTGCTCATAGTTTATGGCTAGGTGAGATTTGCCCTTTACCCTTTGACCCCTTTCTTGGGGGGCTTGCTCTTGAACTGGCGGGTCATCCTCTGTTTAAACTTGGGTGGTCCACGGCGGGGGGTGGTGGGGCCCGTCACCTTGGTGGGCAGGGTGACCTCGGAGAGGCAGACGCTGGCCATCGAGCTGGGGGTGCTCATAGTCGAGGTCAGGTGTGGACCCCGTCCTTCCTCAGTTTGCTCCTGCTGTTCCTCCTCCTGCTCTTCACTTTCTCCTCTTCTGTGCTGCGGATTCTGACTGTCGTTCTCAGCAGGTTTGCTTTCTCTCTTCTTCCGAGCAGGTCTTGGGTGTGTGTCTCTCTCTCAGCAGCTGTGACCTTGTTCATCCAACCTGGTCAGCAGGCTGCTGATTTAAGTACCCTCCCGACTCCGCCCCACCATCATCACCATGCCAATATCAGGTTGATTGACAGGTGGTGTGTGTGTGTGTGTTTGGGGGATGGGGTGAGTGTAACCAGCCCCATCTTGTCCCTGTTTGGCGTCCTGAGACTGACTTTACCTTCACAACATGTGGAAGCTTTGTGGCTCCGCATACATCTCCCAGCCAAACGGATGGATGGACAGAATACAGACGGGATGGATGGATCCAGTAGTTAGATGGACAGATCTTGATGGCACCACTGTCCTGGCTATGGTGTGTACAAGAGAGGAACCAGAAACCACCACATAGCCTTTCTAGTTGCCAGCTTTGTGAGAATGTGGAGGAAAGCTCTAGTAAACACGGACAGAGCCGTGTGGTCGAGGGGATCTGAGCCTCTCGGGTCGGCTTAGCCGGCTCAGCTTAGCTATCCCCCCCTCCAATTCCATTAACCTCATGCCTGAGCTGTGCTAAGATGCTGTTCCAGTGGAGAAAATCCACCTGCTCTGACCTCCAGCGACACATGTCCTGCTCACAGAGCTCATGTCCCTGCAGCCAGTACACGTCTGGGACACCGCAGCTTTAGTTTGACACTTTTTGGGAACTTATGTTTCCTCCTAGCTTCTGACGTCACGCCTCCTGTCACGGCCTGAGGTCATTTCAGCCAATCCTGAGCTGAGCCCGGCGTGGGCGTGTCTCACCAGACGGGAGAAGTAGGCCTGTCCGCAGGTGCCATGGGGTTCTTTCCACCCGAGAGAAGAACCGAGAGGAGAAGTCTCTGTCTTTCCTCTGGCTAATCATGGAGCGGCTGTCTAGTGAGGATTGGTGGTTTGATCCCACGCCCCCTGGAGACAGCGTGTCGAACTGTTCTTGAGCAAGACACAGAACCCCTAACTGCTCTGGTCCCAAGATGGAAGTGAAAGTGTTTTAAAGTCCTCTGCTTTTAACCACCCAGTGTCCACTGAGCTTCACTTGGTTTGCAGCTCGACAGTTGACAGAGGCATGAGAACAAACCCATGCCGGCCTAATGAGTGAGTGGCCAGGAGATTACAGTCCGATCATGAAACATTAATCGGGGTTAAAACAAGATATGACGCTCACTAGTGAGATTGCTGGAGCAGGTCAGGTGCTGCAATTCTCACTAGGCTAATTCTCTGGAACCTAATGGGGTAGCATTCAGACGCTGCATGAATGCATGAACACATGGAACATGGACCATCCATCCACCTATCCATCCATCCATTATCAACCACTTAGCCAAAGTCAGTTCATGGAGGTATCCGTTCCAGCAGGGGACCCCAAACTTCCCTTCTCCTGGCCCTTAGTATCCTGAGGTGGTCCCAGGCCAGTGTGGAGATATAATCCCTCCACCTGGTCCTCGGCCTCCCCCATGGCCTCCTCTGACTGGGGTGGTCTGGACATGTGTGGAGGAGAGATACTGGTATACTGGGAGAGAGATGCTGGTATACTGGGAGAAGGATGCTGAATATGGAGCTGCCAGGCAAGAGGAGAAGAGGGAGACCAAAGAGGAGGTTTATGGGTGTGTCTTGATGCGTGTTCAATAATCCAGGTAAGGGAATCACACAAAACGGTGAGTCGGGCCACATTCAGTGGCAATGAGCATTATTCACAGTCCTGTGGGAATAATGACTAGTTATGGTGGTCATTGGTGGCTAGTCATTGACCAGCTCTCATATGAACCCAGTCTTTAGTGGTGTGGTATCCCTGTGTTTTTGATCAAGGTGCGGATCCTGCAGTCGGCTCAGACTGAACATGTCTCCTGTATGAGTGACGAAACCTTTCTGAATAAACTTCTGATCCGGGTACAAAAAAGAGGAGAGTCAGTTCAACTGGATCAGAAGTTTATTGGGAAACGTTTCTTCACTCACCAGGTGACTTCTTCAGTCTGAGTTGAAGGCAAACATCCCCCACCAAACAAACATTCCTAAAGAGGGGAATGTTTGTTTTCAGCTCAGACTGAAGAAGTCACCTGGTGACTGAAGAAACGTTTCCAAATACACTTCTGATCCAGTTGAACTGACACCTCTTTTTTGTGATTTCCATACCGGGATTATTGAGCATGAATCAAGACATTCTGATCCGGTTGAACTGATTCACCGTTTTTGTGATTTATGGATGTTGTGACCCCTAGCGGCAACAGCTGGTAGTAGTGATGGTGGTGGTAGTGGTAGTAGTACTCGTATTAGTAGTAGTAGTTGTTGTAGTTGTAGAAGTAGTACTGGTAGTACTGATAGTACTAGTGGTAGATCCATGTGTCAACAACTTGAGTGAGATATTGCAAAAACAGTGCAGCATGTTCATTTGTCAATGTAAATTCCTCAAAGTCATGAGACCTCAACTGTCATACTCCTTTTTACCCAACAGAGGGCGCAAACAGACAGCGTAAACCATCAGCACGGCGTTGCCAACGGAGCCAGACGCCTGATAAAGGTGGCATTAATCTAACTTCATCTAAGAAAACATCACCGGCTTAAACATGCACGGCTGTGCACGGAGCTCATCAAACTGTGACCGGGCACACTTCCTCTGCTAACGCCTCGCCAGCCGGAGCTAGCTAACCGGCCACATTTGACTTTATTCTCCCATCAACTCACGCTGATTTACCTTATAAGGGCATCTCATAGTCTGGACCACACTCAACACACGTGGGTGCTCCTGAGTGTCATCACACACACACACACACACACACACATACACACACAACAAACCGGAACATGGTCTACCAGCAGCAGCCCTGTTAGCAGAAGAAGTCTTCTCAGGTTCTGGGTCAGTGCAGGACTGCTCGGTTTCGCTTGTGCAGTGAACGGATGTGAGAGAAACGCGGCTGTCAGTCTCAAGTCCCAGGAAGCAGCAACACACCAGACACCCAACAGCCCTGCTGCCTGTTCGCCAGTGCGACGGATAAGTTGCGAGACTTCCGCCTCCCCAAACTTCTGCTCTTCATCTGCTAAGGTAACGTGGATTTATGATCTGATAGAATTAAGAAACTCTGCTGGAGGACATGAAGTTTTGCAAAGCTCTGATAGACGTACGGAGTGATAGATTGATGATTATCTGCTGGTGTGTAGGTTAACTCCCCGTGTTTCGGGGTTTGTCGTCCATTCATTCAGCCTTTATATATAGAGAGAATAAAACTCCTCCACTTCCGCCTGGCGCTCTGAGTGAACCTGAGTCCGTCTTAGCCTCTAACATGGAGCAAGTTCTCATTATGAAGAGGCTGCTGACCCATCCCTGTCTCTAATATGCCGATAGTATGTGCTCCTCATTATTACGATTACTATTATTATTATTATTATTATTATTTATTTATTTAAGATGACGAGAGAACTGACTCCAGGCACGGCCATGTTATTCGTGTCGTCTTTTATTTCCATTGTCCTCTGCTGGTCTTTGGACTCAACCCGTCCCTCATACGTAAATCACTGCAGCAGGTTTAAAACGTGTAGCTCCCTCATGCATGCTGGGATTTAGGGATGTTGATGATGTTTCATGATTTTGAACCTAGCGGACCTTAAGTTCAAGTCTTGTCTCGACACTGAGATGCATGACAGAGACCAGCAGCTGGCTGGATCCATGACCGGTCAGAACCGCCTGCTCACACATCCCCGGTCCTCACCTTCCTCTGAGGCTTGACTTGAAGTCATCCCTCACCATCTCCATCATCACCGTCAGGTGGTCCTGTGGTTTTGGGCCTTTTCTGCCTTTTATTTGATAGGATAGTGGAGAGGGAGACAGGAAAGGCAGGGGAGAGAGAGAGAGAGAGAGAGAGAGAGAGAGAGAGAGAGAGAGAGAGAGATAGAGAGAGAAAGGCAGAGAGAGAGAGAGAGAAAGAGAGGGAGAGAGAGAGAGAGAGACAGAGAGAGAGAGACAGAGAGAGAGAGACAGAGAGAGAGAGACAGAGAGAGAGAGACAGACAGAGAGAGAGACAGCGAAAGAGAGAGAGAGACAGAGAG
>OMLC01066265.1:0-21317 GCA_900302585.1 Regalecus glesne | reverse complement strand
TAAGCATTCTGCAGGATAAAAATGTAATTGATATTTCATGCCCTTAAATTAATTCTATCACCACAACATATTTTGTGCAGGGTAGCTACAGATATTTAGGTTATTCTATTTTCTAGGAAGGAATAATGGTGCCAGTATACCAAAAGCAGATACAGAGGTTACATCAAGGATTGGTTCTAAGCCCTTTGATGTTTGCAATGGTAATGGACAGGATGACAGATGAGATCAGACAGGAGACTCTGTGGACTACGATGTTGGTGAATAGCATTGTGATCTATAGTGAGACTAGGGAGCTGGTTGAGGAGATTCTAGAAAGGGGAGGGTATGTACTGGAGAGAAGATGAATGAAAGTCAGTAGGAGCAAGATGGAATACATATGCGTGAACAAGAGTGGAGACAGCAGAAGGGTGAGGAAGGATGAGTTTAAATACTTGAAGCCAACTCTTCAAAGGAACTATGAGTGCAGAAGAGATGAGGCAGGCAGGGTGGAGGAGAGTGTCGGGTGATCTGTGATAGAAGGGTACCAGCAAGAGTGCAAGGGAAGGTTTACAAGATGGTAATGAGACAAGCTGTGTTTTGTGCGGTTCGGAGAAAGTAGCACGGACACAAAGACAGGACGTGGAGCTGGAGGTGGCAGAGTTGAGGATGCTAAAATCTTTAAGAGTGATAAAGAAGGACCGGATTAGGAATGAGTATATTGGAGGGATAACCATTTAGACTGTTTGGAGACAAAGCAAGAGAGGCAGGATGGAGATGGATTGGACATGTGGAGGAGAGATGCTGGACATACTGGGAGATGGATGCTGAATATGGAGCTGCCATGTAAAAGGAGAAGAGGACTACCAAAGAGGAGGTTTATAGATGTGGTGAGGGAGGAGATGCAGGTGGATTGTATCACAGGGGAAGATGCAGAAGACATAAAGTGATGGATGATCTGCTGTGGTGACCCCTAATTGAAGCAGTCATAAGTAGTAGTTGGAACAGATGGACTGATGAATACAATCTCTAAATTTAAGGGACTAGAGTATTTTAAAAGGGTTTTGGAGACGTGTATGAAATTTGGATATGTTTTTGTTTTCATGAAGGTGGCAGCGGGCACTCTGGATGCCAGTACAAAGATTTATGCTGTCAGGGTGGATGCAGTGCATGCCGATGCCTACAAAGTTCTCGGTGGCCTGGGATCTGAGACTAAACCTGGGGCAGGTGAGAGGCTCATTAACCTGATTCCTCAACTGCTTGAAAGTATTGTTAGTCATCAATATAGTACATATGAAAGATAACGCACACTGTGCCCCAACTACACATGAGTGTCCGACTATCGCGTTCACCTACACATCTGCTCCAAGGGCCGTACAGCTCATGCTGGACTCATTGAATTGAATCTTTGGTGACTAAAGCCTTGAAATTCAGTTGGCACGCACATTGTTCAAGGGGGCTACTGAACCATTGGCACAGAAAATAAGCAGCCGTGGGCAAACTATTCACAAGTTGGAACATGCATCGAGTGACTGCAGCAAATTACTCACCCTACTGTTAATATGCTTAAGGCCCTAATGAAATCGCTGACACATAGCTGTGGAGATTTAGAAGAGAGCTCAGGGAGAAACAAACTTAGATTGGTCAGAATCCCTGAGGGTTCGTCAAAATTACTTTGGCCAACTTTGGATTGACTTGGTTAGCCTGGATGGGGAGCCCCTACTTGGTCAAACGCATCACACCTTGTGTGTTAAGGGAGCACCTCCAATGCCCTTCTCAGAGCCATCTTAAACACTCATGATCATGAACATCATCCATGTCTCAGAGTTAATGCCAACCGGCCCTCCATTCAAGACTTATAAAGCTCCAGAGTCCGGAAACAGGTAGGCAACATCACTACAGACCCATCATATCATGCTCACAACCTGTTCCCCCTCCTCACCTCTGGTAGACATGACAGAGCACTTGAGCTAAAACAACCAGCTATAACACGGGTCTCTTTCCACAGGCTGTCATTTACCACTTATCACTGTCAAATTCCAACCATATATCTTGTATATACTATACATTGTGGGCATACTGGTGTGCTCCTTCATGTCCATCTACCTCTTGCATATATGCGAGTAACCTGCTACCATTTATCTCAACATCTCTGACACATTCTCTGCACCATTGTGGTTCATTTCCCCTTATGTTCACTTGTATACAATCAATCCATATGTATATATCTGAAGATTGATGTGTTGTCCTATGTGAAGTACTCATCAAAGCCATGAAACCAGAGTCACGTTCTATGTAAGTGTAAACTTGCAGCTAACAAACTGATTCGGATGTCTATATGCATGTAGGCACGTCTAGCCTTAACCATAACCACTGGAATAAGGCAGAAAAGCCAGTCAGATTTGGGCCGCTTATATACTGCTGCAATCCTTTCAAATGTTATGAGAAAGCATTCCATAAGATCACTCTGTCAACTTTTCTAATCTGGGAGAACCAAACTGACCTGATGAGGCAATGGCTGCAGTGGCTCCTGGTGACTGCTCCTTGGATCTGTGGACCAGGTTCATCCGAGTCACAGGTTTCCACACCCCCGTTGTCTGGTCTTGTTAAAGTGAGCTCCCTGGAAGTGTGAGGTTGCACCTCCAACTGTAGTGGTTGGGACCCAACATTGCTGGACCTTAAAAGGCTGCTCCGGGCATGTCCTCTGCTCCTTCAGTTGAGCGCCCTGGGCCTCTTGCTGACACATGCTGACACACCAGGCATGCCAGCGAGGTCTGCTGGTGTTGGTTCTCTGATGCTTTCATCCTCAGTGCCTGTGACTCCTTTAGACTCTCTCTCGGTGTCTATGCCATCTCCTTACTCCTCTTGTTCCGTCTGCGGTTCCCAAACTAACACAGAATTATCTTCTTCTACCCTGTCCTCCACACTTTATTGTTCATAGGCTGAGGTCAGGGGTGATTGGGGGGGACTTGAGTAAAATGAAAAAATGCCTCTGCTCTGTACTGGCTGACCCCTACCACTGGCACCAAATGAGCTGGTAGACCAGGGAATATAAAATAAATAAATAAATGCAAACAGTATCAAAACTGCTTCAGACAATAATTCTGGACCCATAACAAAGGTCTAAATAGCAAAACTAAACTACAGTACGAACAGAAGAGAACTGACCCGGACAAACTGACCTTCTAGACTGAGACATGGGGGGGAAACGTATACATTGGTTGATCAGGCCAGTCAGACACAGGGGGATAGACTAAGACACAACTATTTAAACAAGGCAGAAAAACCTCAAAAAGTGTCAGTAAAGTGTTGCCTAACATTAACCGAGGAAGATTAATTATCAAAAACACAGTCGTCAAATAAATACTGCAAAAGAATAAACTGGAAAATACTGCCCCTCTCCCCATGATGCAGAAGGAACATGGTGCATTCCAACTAGTAATCAGCACCATTTAGGTAGATCTGATGCAGCTGGGACTTTTGTTGGCCAGTCAGACAACTCCAGCAGCAACCCCAGGAACCAGTGATCCAAAGAAAACCAAATAAATTCATGAAAATCAAACGGCTTAAGTTCATGAAAACTAATATATAGCATCATTGACAAAAGTTAACTGAGTGTGTGCACGCCCAGTAGATAACGGCTATCAAAAATCACCAATAAAGCAGAGTGTATATGTCATATGAAACCAAAAGCAATCCCGAGTCATTTATCTAGCTGTAAATGTGTATTCTGAGCATCATGTGTTTAAAAAATAAACCCAAACCAAGAGAATGAGACGTAAATGAGAAGAGTTAACTACCATGTCCTGTGGTTCAGTGTTTGGCTGCTGGCACGGCCATCACACTGTCAAAAAAAAAAAAAAACACCACTCAAGTTAATCATGATAGGATCAAGCGAGACCTGGTAGTTTCTATCACTAAAGAACCTGAACATGATTAATTCATCTATGCTATCTCCCCCACTTATCTACTGTGTGTCTGTCCATGCACCCAGAACATGGCGCATCGACGGAAGGAGACACAGAGGAGGGTTTGGCAGGAGAACTGACCACCAAGCAGTCAAAAAAGAAGAGACCTCCTAAGCGGACGGTGGAGCAGAACCTGAACAACATCAACAGCATTGAGTCGGAGAGAAAGTGTGAGGTGAGATGATGTCAACTTGTGAAGCTGTATTGGGGATTTGCAGATTTTACATGTGCTTCCAAAGCCAAAACATAATTACTTTAAAACTGGAATCAATAAGAAGTCATAGCCATTTTTGTAGACATGACTGAAGTTTTTGTATTTACAGTCAAGTTTTATTGACTGTGCCCAGTGTACACAGGGATAGATGACATGAGATCTACACGTCATGCATCAGTTGCTTACATCATAGATTTTTATGGGACCATGCGCAGCTTTCTACATTAATGTCACCGTTCAATGCACCGCGCCGGATCACAGCTTCGAGCTAATGCACATCTGGATTCCCCGCGTGTCTTTTTAATGGTGGAAACCCACGCAGACACGAGTCGAACATGCAAACTCCACACAGAAAGGACTCGGTGTGGGATTTTAACCGGGACCTTCTTGCTTTGGGACAACAGTGCCGACTACTGCACCGCTCTTATATGTGCCGCCCTTATAACACATACTCCAGTGTCATGCATAGTGTGTTGATGGTATGTTTTATCAAGTAGCAATAGTCACGTAAGGAGGAACTCTAGCACCCTTAAATCTATAGTGTGAATATGTCCAGAGGTCACAAATGCCATGTATTCTCATTTGCTCCTTCCACTCAGGTGGACCCCATGTTTCAGCGCATGGCTTCATCCTTTGATGAGAACAGCACAGCAGGCGTTTTCCTCTCTGTGCTCTTCAGTGAGGACAGCCGCTGCGAGCTTCTCTTCCCCTCCCACATGAACCTGCTCAAGTCCAAGCCATCTTTCCAATCTCCTCCTACGCAGCATGTCTCTGCATCACCTTTCAAAAGTAATGCCATTAGGGACTTCATATCCCTACGTGATTTCTTTCCAATGACTACATGATTCCTGTCCATTCATTTAAAGGGTTTTCGTATGTAATGTTGCTAAACTGTTCCCTTGTAAGAATACTTAACCCTGTCTTCTGTCTATTCCATTTCTGCCAGGTAGTCTACAGCATGCTCAGGACAAGAGCTCCATCTGTCCCTCTTTAGAGGACTTTTCCTTCACAAGGTGGAACCCTGACCAGGTCAGAGCAACCACACAACCAGAGCAAAATGGCCACTACATCCTATTCCTAATCACCTCTGAATAGCTCGAACTTGGTGTGGTGAGGTGACCGAGTGTTTCTCCTCCCACAGACCACAAGCCAGCTGCTGGAGAAGATGAAGCTAGGTGAACATGTGTTTGACGTGAACGCCGAGCCAGAACCAGAGCTAAATGAGGACGACTGCCAGGACTTTGATGCTGACTTTGAAGAGGGTGAATGTGGAGAGGGGTCCACGGAGTATAAGGAATCCTGCGAAGCCTCTGTGAGCCATAAAGGCCGGTGAGAGAACAAGTTTCTTTGCAATAGGGAGCAGGGGTCAACTGAAGACATCTGCCTGCTGAGAGGGTAGAGGTAGGACTTGTGATAAGGTGGTGGCCAGGGTGTATTCTCCTTTTCTCAAAAAATACTGATCCGATACTCATCAACCAGCAATAGACAACCGGCTGTACTTGACAGAAACAGAAGTTGGATGTTAAAATACAGGTGTTCATCTGGTAATCGGAGATCGGTAGTTCGATCCCCCGTCGAAAGAATATCAAGGAGTCTTTGAGCGAGACACTGGACTCCCTGAGTGCTGTGCGGTGGCAGCGCTCACTGCTCCTATATAATAGGATGGGTTAAATACAGAGAATGAACTCCACTCGCTGCATCGTTTTTTGTGACAAATCAAGCAATCATCATCAGATTAAACCGAGAAGCCTGAAATGCCCGTGAAACAGAGTAGCCACTCTCCATTTCAGAGTCGTACTGAAGTTCACACTGAACCACTTGGTTCAGTAGGAAAAGGGTCTTGTACTACTGATAGCCAATTTGTTTAATCGGAAATATGTTAGTTACTGTGTCAGCAGAAAATTAGATATCCCACAGTCAACCCAAGAGCTGGCAGTTAATTTCTTGAAACATGCAGGATGAACGTAAGACAACATGTTCCTAATAAATACATGCATGTTTTCTCTGTATGTGTTTATTTGAATGGTGTCTTGTGGTTTGATGTGGGGATGTCACTTTTGTCCAGGGATGTGATTCCCATAGGGGAGGCCGACATCGCCACCATGTGTCTGCAGCTATCCTCACAGCCCAGGGAGTACTCCTACTTCAGCCCTAGGACAATGGCCACATGGGCCGGCCCCGGCTACTGGAGGTTCAAACCAAAGCACAAGCGTGAGTGACAGTGATGCTCTAAAATTTTGGCTTTGTAAATTCATCGTTATTTGCTAATAGCCATTTTTCTTACTGTGTATATCACTCCAACTTGATAAAAGCGGTGGTGCTAACTTCCTTGCTATATCTATCAGTCGTTCTCTCCTTTTGTTATTCGTTGTGTCATCATATTTATTCATCTATCTATGAATTTTCTCTCCTAGAGGACCACATGCCTGACAAGGAGACACGTAAAAGGAAGCCCAAGAAGACTTTTGAAATAGACTTCAATGATGATGTCAACTTTGACACCTACTTCCGTACCACAAGGGTAAGACCAACTTTTCCTTGTGTCCATGCCTGTATTCCGAATCACCATGGATCTTTTTAGTGGCTGGGGAGAAATATCTGATTTCTATTGCTCGAAATTTTAAAATAGGCATCGGGGTAAAATACCAAATAAGCAAAGGTCATAATAAGAGTGAGGGATTTTTAAATTTTATTTGCTACATTCATTTAATCATGGAATGTTCTCCATATTCTGCATGGTTAATTAATTCTGGAATGAAAATCATTTCTATGCAATGCTGTTTCAAGAGGATTTTTTTTCCTCATTGTGCAGTATGATAAGCTCTTTCAAAGCACTTTCACTTATTTCATGCCTATCAGTGGACTCAAAAAAACAGTCCGTCTCAATATGCTTTGTCATGCAAAATGCAAAAAGCCTCCATGCTTTCAGATGACAGACTCCTTGCCATTATCATGGCAACGAAAATAATTTACTTCGTGAATATTTATTTATTTGTTTGTTTGTTGTTGTTTTTTTAGTGCAGGCAATTCTTATCACAGTCTGCAGCCAAATCCTTTTATGGACCAAGCATTTTTTTTATGGTTCTAGTCTGGAAAATTACTTTACTAACTGAAAAGGTCTGTTAAGGACACATAGAGACTTGGATACTATATGTTTTGATACACATTTAATGTTGGAAAGCTGAGCATACCAGTGTTGACTCTTGTGTAGTCTTGTCTGCAGTTATAGTTATATGAGCCAGGTTTCCATCATATTTTCAGAGGCCAAAATCAACATGAACACGAATACACTTTTCTAAATCAGATCAAGAACTGATGGAATTGGGAAATGGAATGCATATTAGCCCTAAAATGTAGGTGTTGCTGAAGTTACTGAATATACATGTTTCTGCTGTTTGTGTTTTTCCTCTTTAGGCTGCTACCACAAATGCCAAGTCCGCCCTCAGCAGCAGTAACAAAAAGACCACTCTACCTGCTGATTTCCAGTTCCCCCCTGAGACCCTCTCTCAGCTCACACTTAAACCCTCCAACACGGTGAGGAGTCGGTGTCAGGGGATCCACAGTGCTTGTCTGGTCCATTACTGAAACATAGGTCCAAGCATGGAGGAGGGGGCCAAATGGTCCCACAAGGCTGAGTTGCCATGGCAACTTGATCTGATCCTGTTAAAAAGATGGCCACGGGCACTGATAATAAAAGGCTGGTTTTGCTTATTGCAGCGCCTTCTAGTGACAGCACAGTAATGTAGTAGATCCTTGAAGGCTCCCCAGTCCATGTACCAAGTTTGGCATCAATACATCAAAGCATTGCTGAGATGTGCTCTAACCTCCTGTTTGGCCGCTGAACAATTTCAAAGATCTATCTGATCTATCCGAATCCAAATCTATATGAAGATCATCTGTGCCAAGTTTGGTGAAGGTTGGCCAAACTTTGGGGTTTATGAATTTAAGAAAATATGATATGCCTAGCCACGTTGTGCTGTAAGAAAACACCAGATGAAAAAAAAACTCATTTGGATTTTTTTCCAAATAGTGTGTTGAACTATCCCTCAGCAAGGGACCGAAACTGAAATTGCTCAAGCCCTGCGATGGAATGGTGACCTGTCCAGGGTATTTACCTGCCTTTCACCCACTGAGTGCTTGGATAAGATAAGATATTACCTGCAAGGGGAAATTTGCAGTTTAGGCTCTAGCATGACTCGGTGTCCTGATTTCAGATAAACAATTGAAGATGGATGGAAGAAGGGATAGATCGATGTAAATTACCCTACCCCTACCCCCCACATACACACAATTTTTATCTAACCATTTGGCATTACCTCTGCAGCCCACTAGATGACGCTATGAGACCCATCAGTACTGTTAGAGAAGGGCTGGACTGAAGTTCAACGTATAGATCATACGAAGATTAAAAGTAACCAACCTATGATTTATGGTAGAAAATCACCTTCACAGCCCGAATAACATTATAGATCTAGACCATTAAAACATCAGATTGGATCCAATGACAAAGGTAACTTTTGCACAACAGCCTTTCATGAAATGAAAACGCAGAAATTCACACCACCTGTGATGTATTACATCTTGGGTGTCTTTAACAGTCATGTCATAGGGAGTGCATCTCTGATTCTGACAGCCAAATGTAATCTCATATTTACCTGGAATCCTACACTCGTATCACTGTTACGGCCTCCCTTGATGAAATAAAAGAATGAAAAGTAGTGATGATAATATTTTAGTTGAGTTAGAATCTTCCTGTTCATTTGATCTATTTGTCTATTTATTTATTGTAATCCTAGCTGAGTCAAGAGGCCAAGAAGAGGCTGTCTGGAGAACTTGGTGAGGGCATCGGAGACTACAACTACAACAACGCCAATGACACGGCCAACTTCTGTCCTGCTCTTCAGGTCTGAAACTCGTGTCTTTCTATTAAGATTTGAGAAATGGAACTGATGCTCTTCTTCACACTAACCCATATGAGATACAGTGTTCGGATAATAGTCGTCGCAACTCTGATGCTCCCGCCATGTATGGAATTTCCTGGATTATTGAGCACACATAAAGACACTTTCCATACTGATAGCCTTTCCAGCCGTATCCCCCGTCAATGTTCTGTCTCATAGAAATAAATCAAAAGCTCTTCCGTTTCATCTTTTCTACACATTCAAGACATCTCCTTCTCCATCTAACTTCCCAGGGTGGGGACAGCGATGATGATGCTGAAGGGTTTCCTGGTTCCGATGACACCCAGGCTGAAAGTATACCCGTGTCCTCACAAGGCCTCGGAAATATCTCCGTATACGGGGAGGATGATTTGGTGCCTGAGCCACAAAAGGTAAGAGATGAACGCTGGCAACACGGTTCTCTAGTCGTTCACGTGCATTTATTTCTCTTATGTTCGTAGCCTCTAGTAATGATCAACACACAATACAAGAGTTTGAGTTCTGCAACCCTCGGAAGGCACAAAGCCACCTGTCGAACCAACGGGTGAGACAAACTCAATACCATCGATGCTTTGAAAGCCAAAAGGGAGCAGATCCAACAGAAACTCGCATCACATCTAGATGAGTTCTAGATGATGGATCTATATGATGGAGTTCATGGAGAGGGCTCATCTACAACATGTAAAATCAAGAACCAGGTACCTAAAGACGTTTGACATACTTGCTGTACGCCAAAGATGTCAGCAGACAATGGACAGCACCCTCAACAGCAGACAGAGAGATGGGATGCCAGACACTCGCCGACACTGAATAAAACTGAAGAATTTGTCCAACGGGAAACTCACCCAAGCGGAGAAGGAGATTCTTGCTAAGGGGCTTAATTTACCTGTCACACCCAGTGATCATAGCCACGGAATCGACAATCCGTAACAACAACATTACAGACCTGGAGGCAGAACAACTGTGGAGGAACGTTCCAGTCTGCAATGTGAAGCCATCACTGTCCAACATCACCAGAGACGAGAAGAATTATATTACATTGCATTAAAGGCATTTGGCAGACGCTCTTATGCAGAGCAACGTGCAACAAGTCCATAGGGTCAAGGTACAAAAGATACTGGAGCAACACTAGAAGCTGGATAGCAATCCTATTGCCATCATAAGACTCCGACGCGACATCAACTAAGAATGCACTGACAACTCTCAATAAGGACACAAACATCATCATCCTTCAGGCCAACAATGGCTGATGTACTGCTTTGCTAAACCAGATAGACTTTCATAAGAAAGTTAGGACGTTTCTTTTTGACTTCAATACTTATGAACCCCTCAAATCTGTCCTTTCAAAAGCAAGGGATAGCTGTAAACTTGTAACTGATGGGCAAACAGAGAAGATGTCCCTCACTTTAAGGGTACGACAGTGTCTGAACTGTGAATATTCTAATCATCATTGTATGGATCAGCAGAACTGAATTTATAAGAAAATAAGTGTTTAACATGTGCTTGATTCTTATGATTTGGGGGATTTTGCAGGTTAACAAGATTGAGATAAATTACGCAAAAACGGCAAAGAAAATGGATATGAAGAGACTCAAGAATAGCATGTGGACTCTTCTGACTGAAAGTGTAGAAAACCCCAGAGAGGTAGGTCTCACTTAACTATGCAGTATGTTTAACACGCCAATGTGCGTGTATGTGGTTGTGTTAGGCAGCTTCCCACAATTCACAGTTGCTGGTTATTCCCGAAGCTAGCTAAATATTTCTGCTATTTAACCAGTCTGGTGTTTTTGTAGAAAAAGTGCAACCCTCATGTTTGAATGTTCTCTGCAGGAGGCAAACACAGCAGAGTCATCAGAAGTGACTGGGCAGAAAGTATTCAGTGAGACAACCAAGACTCTGCTTAAAAGGTACCATCGGGCCTCTGGCTAATCCTTAAGCCAAATCTGTAATGACAGCTGGAATTAGGAAAAATAATTATAATAATGGGACCGTTGTTACATCTATAGCAAAAAAAAAAGATTTTTCCAGGTCTTTGAGTCAAAGAAAGTTGCTGTTGAACTTAGAAATACGATAAGATAAGATAAATGACACATTACACGTGTGATTGTAGACCTGAGATTTCCTAGTTGAGTCTTTTACTTATCCTTCATAATATTTGTATCAAACACACAAAATCTCACAATTGAGTTAGCGAGAAAAGATCTGCTTAAAAACTCAAACGGACTAATCCCAAACCCTGGAATCTTTGAATGTTCAAATGGACCATAGGTTGTTATGTGAATGCCAATTACAGAATATAAAATGTCTCCTCTCACCCTCCTTCTTCTCCTCTCGTCCCAGATTACCCAACACTATGGCTCAGAACCTGTCTGTCCCCCTGGCATTCGTGGCTTTGCTCCACCTGGCCAATGAAAAGGTAGGTGTTAATGCTGATCTCAAGTATAGAGACTGAACATTCATTTATCAGAAGGGATTTTTGAATAAAATAGTTTGAAGCGTGAGAGAGAGAAGGTATGATTTCATAACATTTTCAGCGTCTTATAATAATAATAATAATGATAATAATGATTCCCTTATCAGTCCCGCAAGGGGAAATTCGGATTTCTCTTTTTGACCCAACCTATTGCATAGGAGCAGTGAGCTGCCAACATATGGCGCTCGAGGAGCAGTTAGGGGTTAAGTGTCTTGCTCAAGGACACCTCGACATGCTGTATGCAGGACCGGGGATCGATCCTGCAACCTTCTGATTGCCAGACGACCGCTCTACCCACTGAGCTATGCCGCCCCATGGCGGGTGGGTGTGTGAAAGTTTTCTTTATCAGGCAAAAAAAAAAGTACATTCTCTGTCTTCCCAATCATAAGTGCAAGACAACATGTAGGTTGTCCAGATGAGAAAATGTGTGCAGAGATTATTTACAGACGCAATCATAATGGCACGTGATTGTAAAATTGGGCGGAGAATTTGCTTCCTTCCATTGGCTTAAGTTTTTGAAAGAACCATTGAACTCTATAATGAGTAAGATGGCAAATCGATTTCAGGGTTCAGGGTTCAAAAGATGAAACATTTGGGCCCCATTGGGAATTTTTTTTTCCCAGTATTATTACTGTCTTTATAAGACACCGTGGCGACAGGCATGGGCTCAAGTCCATGAATACTGGGATGACATCCACCGCTTTAGCTGTGCCCCCAACCACAGTGTTAGTGGTTGTGCCTGGAAGGCCATCTGATATGAAACTTTGCCAAATCGCTATGCAGACTTAGAACACCATGCTGGATCGGTCCAGGCCCGGGTAAACAACACCCGCCATTGGTGCTGTGCCCTCACAGCGTACCAATGGAAACTATAAAATCAACTGTGGCGACGCCTGGAAAACAGGGGACAAGCTCAGGGGTACACATAACTTTTTCAGTGAGTTACTCAGGTGAGTACCAGGAGAGGCTATTTGGTACGCGCACATAAGCACATAACTGGTACCAGTTATGTGCATCCCTGAACAGGCTAGATGTGTACACTGTCGTTTATCATATGGTCATATTTTCCATCGTGACACATTTCTCCCACACCACTTAACAAACAGGCATAAAGCAAATTTGCCAAAAGTTTTAGAAAAATTGAATTTGTGAGGGGGGTGAACTGTTAAATGTTTAATGATCTCATATTTCCCCTAAAGCCCAGTCTAAACATTAGGGCACCCCAATTATACTACTGTCTTATTATAGGGTTACCGTCTGAATAATCCTGATCACATGTCATTTCCCCCCCATCTCTATAATGGTGAATAGAATGTGAAGTGTTTCTCTTTTTTGTTTTTATACAGAATTTAGAGCTGGTGAAGGTCGACGACATGTCGGATATCATCATCAAACAAGGACAGTAAAAAGATATACGAGAAGATGTTCTTTGCCAGTTTCCCATTTTAATCCCCCTTTCATGCGACTCTCAGCAGGCTCTTCATGTAAAAAAACCATCTTTTTATATTACTTTAACGAACTCTTTAATATTTTTCCCTTTCAAGCGACTCATCAATTGTCAAATCCTATAGTGTTTAAAACATTTATTTGCTCCTATTCTACCGAACTTGTATGACTTTTGTGAGGTAATTGAACTGCACATATTCTTAATGTTTGTAAAGGAAATAAAAAGTATTTTCCATTGGATTTGTGTATCATGTTATGTATGTAGAAGTCCTGGATGGAAATCAAGTTCAATTGTTAGCCAAGTAAGTTTGTACATAGAAGAAACATAGAAAAGACTATAAAACAGCGTTTGGAGGAAGAACAGTCTGTTAGTAGCTAAAAAGGAGTCACTCAGAATTATGAGTGCGTCTGTAACAAGGGAAATTCATTAGGCAGGAGACGATCAATTTAAAGAATTATAATCTTCTGTAAACTTTGGGCGAAGTTGTAATCCCAAAACAATAATCATGTAATAAAATGTTATCTGTTTTTAAAAAAATCAATTATACTTGGCATTGCTTTGAATAGAACATAATTTAGCTCCATAGCATCCCTCAACATTTTAGCTGCAAAATAAGTTCCTTTTCTGTTCCCCATTCCTTCTGAAATATTTAAGAAATGGCAGGATTTATGCATTGGTTGTGGTGCATTGCTTTTGTAAACAGAGACAGTAAATCTGCCAGAGTTACAGAGCATGGAAGCAGGCCAGAAGTCCCTTTTCAGCCTCAACATTCCAGGAAGAGGCCGGAACCGGTCGGTCTGGCTTGGTGGTGCTGGCTGAGAGAAACTGCGTCATTGATGCTGGATGAGCACTAGCTTGCTGGGAAAGGAGGAGTTACCCCTTCACCTGAGAGCTGTTACTATACCCACTGAATTCACATTCTTTACATAGCCTTGCTATAGGTATCTTAAGCTAGATGAGATAACTTCCAGGTATTACACGCTTTGCAATTATGCTGTTTTGGAAAATGCAAAGGTAAAAAAAAACGTATGTGTATGTGTTTGATTCTTTGAAAGGGTAATTCTGAGTATTAATAACATTGTCACTGTGGCCCGGAATTCCCCCTAGGAATATGTTGAAAAACTACAGACTTTGGAGTCTGTGGAGAGTATTGACTATCTTGTCAATGGGTAGATAAGCAGTTCATGCATACCTGCAGTTAAATCTGAGACTCGTGACAGGGTTGCAGAGCATCTGGCCTTCGTAAAGTCCCAACTTGAGGACTTTACTCTGCAGGTGATAATTGTCATGTGTATTCGTACTTGGCACATATACTGAGTTTTAGGTAGCATGGCTTCTAGTGTGTGCTAAATAGTATATGTTATTATGAAGACTGAGATTTAGGTAGTATGTGGTTATATAAGTTTATATATATATATATATATATATATATATATATGTATACACACACACACACACACACCCTTGTTCAAGGGACAAGAGATGAAAACTGGCCTGGTGTATGAGTCTACCATGTTTGTATGTGAGTCTAAATGTTAATTAATATGCACTGTCCCTCTTCAAATAGACACACAGTAGCAGAACCATAAAGCAATGATTTCCCCAAATAACAATAACAGCATCCACCATGTGTGTCACAAGAGAAGCAAACCCTTTTCAAAACAGCTTTTGGTACCTCTTATTAGATTTAAAACTTGAAGATTAAAACGTGATTTTCCTTATCAGTGGGTAGACACGAACTGGGGCCAACCATTAAATACTCCTGGTTAATTCACGAAGGAAATGCTTTACGGTCTGTGTCTGCTTTCTCTGTGTAAGCAAGGAACTAATTTAGACGGGAGAACGGCTGCGGTAGGACGAGGTAGGACGAGGTAGGACGAGGTAGGACGAGGTAGGACGAGGTAGGACGAGGTAGGACGAGGTAGGACGAGGTAGGACGAGGTAGGACGAGGTAGGACGAGGTAGGAGGGCCGGAACGAAAGAATTTAGTTAGCAAGAAGAAAGAAGAAAAAAAAGTGAACCAGGAAGTTCAGCAGAGGAGGAGACGTACTCGGTTGGCAGAGTGAGGGTTACACCGTGTTCTTCCTCACTAAAAGGATCTCTAAAAGGCTCAAATAACACCAACAACAACTTTAAACATAGTTCACTCACTGCCTTTAGAGCCACGGAGCATCGCTTTCCGCCGCCATGGAGGTCGATCCGGTAGGTGATGTTAATATGGTCAGTTTGGACCGTGGTTTGTTTTTGTTAGTGAGCCACTCACTTGGACGATCGTCCATGTTTGAGAGTTTCGGTGTAACAGGTGGCTCTCCTTGCATCAAACCAGACTTCATCTCCGCTGCTGGATTTCTGCTAATGTACAAATATAAACCCAACCTGTTCGTTTGCAACACTTGAAATGTTGTCCGGACGCGAAGCGGGTTTTACCTAAAGGCCTCAAGTTACGTCCGCGACTATTGTTACTTAGCATAAAGTCTTATTTGCATTATGGCATCTAATAAAAAAAAACATCGCTGGAGGTAATGGTGTAAAATTCGTGTCGTATTGGACCATGGGATATTGTGCACGGTGGCATAAACACAATAGAACGACTGGATCAAACTGTCCACGTATCTTATTCGCTGTGGTTGTGATCTGTGTTGTGGAGGAAGCTGAAGAGGTCTTGGTAAATATGAAGACCTGACATGTTTTAGTCTCCACACACCGTCCACCACTCGTGTGGAGGCCTGACTGTGTGTGTGTGTTTGGACGAGCTCTCTTAAAAGGGACTTAACTATGATCAATGTTCAAGTATTCAACGTTTAAACTTACAGGAATACTCTCAGACGGTGGTGCATTTCACTAGATTGGTATTCGACCTATGTTGGTACTTCTACGTGGCCAGTTATCATGAAATCTGTTCTTCTCTAGAATTTGTTGTATACAATTGTCTTATTTTGCCACATGACCAAAGCTGGTGGAATTGATTCTCCGCATGCCACCCATCCTAATGAACAGTAGCAGTGAGCAGTTAGGGGTTCAGTGTCTTGCTCAAGGACACCCCAACATGCTTTCTGCTGGGGGGGCAGGGATCTAACTGCCAATCTCTGATTACTAGATGACCACCCTGCCTCCTAAACTGTGCCACCTCTTTTCGTAGCTTCGGCTGAGCAATGTCTCGTATGTGGATAAGTTATCAATTCACCACAGTCTTATTTTGGAGAGCACTTCCTCATATGCATAGGCCACATATTTCTCAGGTGGTTGTTGGTATGATAGATCTTTTGTTGCTGGCTGTGGAGTCATACCTGAAATCTTGTGGCCAGATTTCTTAAAATTGACGGACGTCATTCTACGTGCCATGATTAGTTCCCACATTGTGGGGGTCTTCTATGGAGCTTGGGGGATTTAGGTTGGATGCTCTTCTTGATGTCCTGTGCTGGGTTCAAACCTGCTATATCTGGCTCATCGGTTCCCAAAGGGCACTTGTCCCCCACTTGTCATGATTGACAAACGGTGTTAAATGTGTTTAGGCACAACTGTTATGCTACATATGGATTTGAATATGTTTATGTATAGCTATTTGTTACCCAATGGCATGGCGCAGGAGGTGGAGCGGGTCATCTGGTAATGGGAAGGTCAGTGGGTCGAACTACTGCTCCTTCAGAAAGCTCATTAAAGTGTCCTCGAGCAAGACACTGAACCCCTAACTGCTCCCCGGGTGCTGCAGCTGTCCACTGCTCCTTAACCACAAATAGAATGCAAATGATATCCATTTAATTATAAGAATACAATGGCCAAGTAAACTGGGTTTCCTTTAACAACTTTTCTTTTTGGGTACGTCTCCTTCTCTGTCTGTGTAGGGGGTGAGAAACAATAGCTGTCAGCCATTGAGCATAGCTGGAGCCAGTGTTCTGAAAAGGGGGGGGCTGTGACACAGCAAATGCTCTTTCTGTTTCTTGGATACAGATTTGTTGACGGTTCCCTGTGGGACTGGGAAATGAAATACAAGCGTGCATCGGGGAAGCTTAAAACACGTCCATATCTGACGCTCTGCATTTGGAAATCCCTCTACACATACACTGTACATGCAGCAATGTTTAAAGTTTTTCAAAGAAGTGGGAATGCATAGGCCTGGTTACTAGGTGTCAACTTGACACATAACAAACGCACACGGATGACAGATGCATGTGAAAAGACTGCCGTGAGAGTTTACAGGTTGTGCCGTCACTCCCAGAAACCTCTCAGGGCTGAGGCTCGCTCTCACGACGACTGTACAGTGGGAAAGTTTTCTTTACTTTAGATACTGGAGGTATCTGGACTAGACTTGGTTTTATGTAGCAGACATTTCTGCTGTTATTATAAGGTGAGGAGTTATCACCAGCCTCCTGTTACAAAAAAGTCACTTGTGAAAGAAATCAATGCTCCTCACTTTTCACAATATGAAGGGCTTTGTAAGCCATATTGTGAAGTCAACATAACATGTGTACATGTGTACGTGCACACGTATTCCACCTAGAGTCCATCGTCGTTTTTCCCTTATCAGTCCCACGAGGGGACATTTGGAATTCTCTTCATTTGACCCATCCTATTGTATAGGAGCAGTGAGCTGCCGCCATTTTTTGCCCCCGGGGAGCAGTTCTTGCTTAAGGAAACCTGGACATGCTTTCTGTAGGACCGGGGATCGAACCTGCCACCTTTCAATCACCAGACGACTGCTCTACCCACTGAGCTATGCCGCCCCTTTACTGGGAGGCCTTCACATTTTGTGCACTTATATGTTCCATGTCTGCGTTCTTGGCTAGGAACTGAGAAGTCACCCATTTCTAAGACGAGTCCTCCTCTGGCAGACCGAAGGCCATCAGTAAATCTGAACCTTTGACTTTGATCCATCCATCGTCGACCGCTTCTCCGAAGTTGGGTCACAGAGTCATGCTGGAGCCTATTTAGTATGGGAAATGATAGAGGGAATGTCCACTGTACCGAGAACCATGTCAAGTCTGGATACTACAAGCTTCTAGGGAGGAAACTGGGATCTATGGACAAAGAACAGCATATTCCATTTTCCATGGCAGTTGAATTTCATTAAAACTGGCAAGATTATGACACCCAAAATAGTATGCTGCTGGGAGTGGGACTTGAGGGGTGTATATATATATTGGGTGGGTGGGGATTCTGATTTCCTTCGCTTCAATCTCCCTCCTACGTTTTCTTTTTCCTCCCTCCGACTCACTCTTTCACTCACTCCCTCCCTTTATCTGTTTTTCCGACACCCACAGGAGCGGGGTGAGGAGGAAGTGGTGCAGCAGGACAAGGTGCAGAGTTTGAAGGCACAGGTCGATGGGGTCAAAGACATAATGACCCAGAATGTGGACCGCATCATAGCCCGAGGAGAGAGACTGGATGACCTCATGGACAAGTCGGAGGACCTGCAAGCAGGGGTCAGTGTCCCTGTATCTTCTGTCACGTTTTTATGATGCGGTTCTTCTGGTTAAACGTTCCCCCTCGCATCAGTTCAAGTCTGGCCTCGGCCTTCTGTTATTACGGGTGTACCTCCATCAGAGCTCTGATGGTTTGATGGAACAATAGCCTGTTGGTTATTTGTTCCATCAAACCACAGGCTACTGTCTTTTAGTCGACTAAATCCCATAAGCTAAGATAATAATAATCATTATTATTATTATTATAAGTTGTAATTTTCTTTAGATGACATTTGTTTTAAGCAGCACCAAGAAACTTTTGGGGTTTTACATATCGTTAAATTCCGTTTGGTCACATGATGATGGCTACAAGAGGCTGACGTGGTCGCTGTTCAGATCGGTTCATCAGAAGTCTTGTTTTCTCGGTGCTCATGATCCTAGTCGGAAATATAGGGGTTCCCTTTACGACAC
This sequence comes from Regalecus glesne, assembly GCA_900302585.1. Lineage (NCBI taxonomy): Eukaryota > Metazoa > Chordata > Actinopteri > Lampriformes > Regalecidae > Regalecus > Regalecus glesne. The sequence continues at coordinate 2,429 of OMLC01066265.1, read as the reverse complement.
GTATAAGTATCTCAATTTCTGTGAACATGGGCCCTCTTTTTCTGCTATGGTCTCTGAGGCCCGGCTTCTCAATACCTCTGCTACTCTTTGAAAAAAGGCACGAAAAACAAAAACTCAAAAAACTTTGGTTGTCTTTACATGAGTCGATGTAAAAAGGTAAATGGACTCATTTTTGTGTAGTGCTTTTCGAGTCCAGTGACCACTCCAAGTGCTTTGGTCTGCCTCAGCCTGGACGGATGCGAGCTTTTCTTAATGAACGTTATTGTTGTCATCCTTCCTGTTCTTCTTCTTCTTCTCTTGTCATCATTCTCATTGCTGTCTAAAGCATCCGTGTTACTCCTTCCCACAGGCTCAGCACTTCAAGCAGACATCTCAGAAGGTGGCTCGCTCCTACTGGTGGAAGAACGTCAAGTTAGTTGTGGTCATCGTGGTCATCGTCCTCATCATCGTGCTCATCATCATCCTACTGGCCACCGGCGTCATCCCTGTCAGTGCCCCCTTGCCTCCCATAGTCGAGCCAACCAAAAAGTCCAACTAGTAAACGTATGCCCTCGTGTAGGTGGTCACTCGTTTTTCATTTAGCTGGACAAGTAAAAATGAAGACGCGTGCACGTCACTCATGTCCAGCGAATACCCCATAAGGAAACAGTTAAACGATACAAACCTGTGGCTTTCGTGAGACTAATCGGACGACCTGCCGGCTAACGAATGCGCATTTAGAATGCAGAAATACGCAGGTTTGAATAGCGTTTAAACACGAGTCTGCTTCAGTTTTGGAAAACGCAAAAATGTTCGTCCTAACACTCTCACCAGCTAAAAAACAGTTCCGCAATCACTGCCAACAGTTATTACTCCACAGCAAAGAGGAAGTCAGGGGGGGGCAACCTAAACTTATGGCTTCATACAGTTTCACAGTATGTATTGGAATGTGAATAGTGGGAAGTATTGATCATTATTTCTCATGTCTATAAGATATTCTGAATGTCTCGATGACATCGGTTACTTGTGTGTTCACATGATAAGTACAGTAACTGTTGATACTGAGTAGAGCAAAGACAAATCCATTGTCATGGTGTCTAAAGAAAAGCGGGGGGAGGGGCTTATGGTCACAACTCACAACTCGCAGTTGTTTCGGTTACTGGACAATCTGTCATTTATAAACAAGGCTAGTATTAAAACTAATGTTGTAACATGTTCCAATCTGTAATCTCATCAGTTAACACATTTAGTCTGAGTAATGGTTTATCTCTGGTGAGGATGAGAAGCTGTCATTTGAAGTTCCGCTTTCTGCAGACAATACAGGAAAAAAAGCTAACAAGTATTAGCAGTACCGTTTCTTCCTCATCCTGGTGTATGACATGAAAGGGATTCACTGTGGACGACCTAAGAATTTTCTAAAATGTCACAATCAGCCCGGAATTTTGCACGTCAAGGCTGGGTGTATGGGAAGAGAGGATAACAAAAGACATATATGTTTCGGGGGTTGGGGTAATATTTCTAATAAATTAATAAAGGAACATCCTTCGGTTTTAATTCATGGACACGTGTTTGAAATTACATGTCACATTTTCTGTGGCTTCTGACAGGATCGCGAAACTCCGTAAATTCACCGTGAACCTGAATTCAAAACGGCGATGTAGATGAAGCGGATAACCGCTGAATATAATATACTAATAATGGCTCATGTTGCAGGTTTGAACCTACTCCAGGGCATCAAGGAAGGGCATCTCACCTTAATCCCTCTAGCTCCATCTTAAGTCTGTGTCCCGCCCCACAACATGGGGACTAATCATGACACATAAAAACGAATATCAACAGCTCTGTGGTCATCAGACAAACTGTATCCCATCAGAACAGTAAATGGACTCATTTTCTACACAGTGCTTTTCTAGTCCTGTGACCACTCAAAACGCTTTACAAGAAATGTCTCACATTTACCGATGAGATATTAAGGCTGGATATCCTTCCTGATGTACTGTGATGGGATCGAATCTGCGACACCTGACTTGGAGGTGTGCACTTTGAACACCGAGTCACTGCAGGCCCAATATGAATGACAAAATAGCACATTTGTAAATTCACATCTTTAAATAAATATCACAAAACATCAGATGTCGTACATTTCAACAGATCTCTAATAGTCCCCCCCCCAGAATGTGTTTTTCCTCTTCACATATCTGTATTTGGAATCCTTCACCCCAGACAACGAAACACAGAGGTAGAAGATTCTTGACCTTTGACCCCGGTGTTTGGCCTTAATAATTTCCCTCAGTCAATGAGGCTCTGTGGTAAATCCAAACGTTGGGGTTCTCACGCTTTCAAGGAAGCCTCTTTACCCAAGACAGAGTTCCTCCCCTGTCTGACAACAGGCGATCCCTGCCGGGGCCCCGATGCTCCACATTACAACTAGAGACAACTTTCTTTTGGGG